>JAYMTN010002492.1:0-11016 GCA_036897425.1 Erodium trifolium | reverse complement strand
ACCTGAGGAATGAGCAAGGCTCATCACAAAACCAACCCAATTCTGGGCATTATTCAAGTTGTTCAAGTATATAAGTTGGTATAACTAATCAAATAAAGACTGCCATATTTTGGCCAAAACTTTGCAAGGAATAAGATGTACGAAATCAGCAAACAAATCCTACCAATAAGGTAAACAAGCCAATAGTTGATTGTCCCTTCCCTTCTGAACCTATCCCTGAAATAATCTTTTCCACTTGTTATGATTCATCCCAGCCACTAATACGTCCCACAAGAAGTAAAGAAATTTACATCAACAATGCCATTTCTATTTCATTTTAACCTCAGGATTTACATGGAATAGTTACCTACCAGTTCAACTAATCACAAAATAAAGGTGAAAACACCCATGTTAATTCTCACATGATACCCTAACCTTCTCCACCTAAACCCCTCTGCCAAATGCAGCTTCACTTACAACATAAAGCATTTAACTGGCCTCATCTGCCGCCACTCTAGGAAACAAGCTTTTCAGTTTCTCATTCTTACAATTCCCAATGACAGATTCACCTTCACCCCCTATTAATTTAAGAATCGCCCATTACATTTGCATCTTGATTCTCATCGGCATTGTTACTGTTCTGATTTGCATTAGGACTCTCCTCAGCTTTGTTCTTGTTTTGATTTGCATCTTGGCACTCCTCCACCTTGTCCTTGTCCTGATTTGCATCTAAACTCACCCCAATCTTGCTATTATTCTGACTTGAAACTTGACTCTCTTCAGCTTTCTTTGCAACAGCAGCTGCTTCTTTACTTACTGTTGTCTTCAAGTTCAAGAGATCCTCAGCAACAGTCTCTTCTTTTAATCCTGCTTGTTTTAACGAGGCTGTTTTGTCTTCTTCAACTTGATTGCTTGGAGCATCCACAACACAGGTTTCATTACTCACTGTTGTCTTCAAGTTCAAGGGATCCTCAGTAATAGTCTCTTCTTTTAACCCTGCTTGTTTTGACGAGACAGTTTTATCTTCTTCAATTTGATTGTTTAATGTGCCTAGAACATAAACACTTTTACTCACTGTTGTCTTTAACTTCAAGAGATCCTCATCAATAGTCCCTTCGTTTAATCCTGCTTGGTTTGATAAGGTTGCTGTGTCTTCTTCATCTTGATTGCTTGGTGCGTCTACAGCACAACCACCATCTTGCTGAACTTGCTCTTTAGGCACATTTTCTATTGGTGCATCTGTAACACAAGCACTATCCTTATGGACTTGCTCTTTAGGCGCACTGATGCTTGATGAGTCAGCAACACTAGCACCATCATCTTGGAATTTCTCTTTTGGCGCATTATACATCTCAGGAACTCCGTTCTCTTCAACAGTATTGACATCATGTAGTGGAGATTCAGAAGCTAGACTAGATGGGATACTACCATTAGTCTGTCTAAATGACAAATTTGGCAATGCGGAGGAAATGGACGAAGACCACTGGATTGTTGATGGAGCAATTCTTGTTGGTCCACTGCATGGGGAACGAGTTGTGCCAGAAGGATGCAAGACATGTGGAATAGCTGCCCTGCCAGTACGGATATAATGTACATTAGGATGACCTGGCAAATGCATAGTTGCTCCACCCGTGGAGATAATATGAACATTCTTAGCAGCTTTGATCGCTGAGTCTGCAATCGATTGTGTGGCAATGCGGGCGCCAGCAGCAACTGCGGTAGCTATAATCATAGAATCTGAATTGTAGATAGACTTGGCAGAAGGTATTTTAGCAATTAACCGAGATTTTGGGGATAAACCCAGTGTTCTCATTGGAGATGATTTTGAAGGGATGGGACATTGTTGAGACAGATGTGAAGCTTGTAAAGAGCTACCAGCCTCAATATTTGGAGGACGCACAGAGCTATTGGAAACAGCTTTTAAACCTGTCCCAGCTGCACAATATCCAAGAAAGAATTCAGATTAGAAACCTTGTTGAGAAACTGACGTGCAGCTTGCACCAAGCTGCTCGCGTCGGGATTAGGAAGGTGCACCTGTCCCAGTTGTTATAAAAACAAATTTTTAAATTTTCCTAAAAGCACGAACATTATATTAGATGGAGTACTAAACCAATACAGTGACAGTGTTATCACATTTATTTCAATTCATCAGGTCTGCAGATTCATTTGATGCTTTTTTATCAGCAAAGAATACAATACTGAGAGAGTAACACCACATATAAATCATTTCAAAGATGGAAACTAAAACAGAGAAAACAACGAGAATAAGAATGAACTCATAACTTAAAAAGAGAAGCTAGTCCATCAAGAAACACCATTGAAAGGGTGAACCAAAAGCAGAATCCCAAAATGAAAGGAGATACACATTCGAGTTTGTATACAGGACAAAAATCATATATATATAGAATACGACTAGTTTACAGAGAAAAAAAATTGCAATAACAAAGTCATCATAGTTTTTAGGGTTCGTAACAATAGAAGGAGCAGACGGTTTGAAGCTTTGAAATCAAACAAACCTTGTAGAGATTGATGTCCAGCTTGCATGGAGCTAATCTCAGCTTTAGGACACAGAGGATTGCCAGGTCTGGAATTTACACCTGTCCCAGTTATTGAAAATCCAAGAAGATCCGAATTCAAACTTTGCAAACAAAAAGTGTATACCATATGCGTATAATAATAGGTCATAAGAAAATCAATGAATAACAATCATTACTTTCAATTTATAAGAACATCTAAAGCACAAAATTTGAAACTTTCACAATCTTTTATTTCTTCTAGTTATTCATTATCCAAGGTCAGGCCAGGATAGGGCAACTCATCAGACCATATCTGAAAAATCTGACTGATACAAAACACTATTAGTGTCATGACACTGTTCCAAAATAAAATAGGTAAACAGAAATTCCCACGACCTAGTTACACACATGAGCAAGACCAAAATTGGACGGCCATGTCACCGGCTGCGCCAGGAACATTGGCCAAAAGACCTTTTGATGAGAAACAACAAATCACCTCAAGTATCAACATTTTACCACAACCCAAAAATGTAGAAAAGACATGAATCTTTTTTCCCTAAATGTAGAGATATTTAATATGTGTCTTCACAAGAGCAGGGAGGGGGGGTATAAATCTTACAGCTGTTAAAATACTACTGAAGATAACAATCTTCTCTCTTTTTATAAGCATGTGCAATTATCGGTAATATTATTACAAAGGACAAATTAGAATCTTCATTTAACTCAACAAGGAACATTGAAGATGGAGGCGAAAATCACCAGGAACAACTGAGGAAGATGTATTTTTAACCCTTGGATTGAGGGCAAGGTTCATTGCATTACGAGCTGCCAACTGTGCCTCAGATAGTTGTGGACCAGACAATGAATTCACTCTTCCAACATTAATGTTTCCGTTTTTCGTACGAATATTCGCCCATCTCTACAAATACAAGAATAAACACATTGTGACTAAAGCACAGTGGAGTATCGTGGAAAGCAATGTGCAACACGTGTGAAAATTTACCATCATGACACATCTTACATTTTTGTACAAAAATCATCAAGAATGTTAAAATTAAATCACGAAAGAAACAATTCCGTTGCCGGGATTTGAACCCGGGAAAACTGGGTAAAACCCAGACATCCTGACCGGACTAGATGACAACGGATTGCTCCTATATAGCAGTAACTATATCTCAACCAAATAAATATTTAGGCAGGTAAGCATAAATAGGGCCCTGAAAGTTGTGCCCTGCTCAAATAATGACAGGCGGCCTAGCATTTTATTGAAATGGTGATACATTGATGAAGCCAAGTCCGGTTATACGCTATATTACATGCTAATACAAAAAAAAAGCCATAACCAATTCAATTATATTCATATGCATCCCATCAAGGATCCTGTTCTGGGGATAAAATATATTACGTGCAAATAGAAAAAGAAAAAAGCATAATCTATTCAATTATATCCATATGAAGAAGCTTCTCTGATAAAAGGTTTGCAACTGGCGGTCCCTTCAATCTTCTTAATCATTTCAATAGTTTTTTGGCACATTTTTCTTTCCTTCCATTTCGGTTTTCTATTTAAAACCTTTCATTTTTTGTTTTCCTTTATACGCTAAAAAGTACTGAGAACTACCTACTACTAGTTATCTCCTAAACTAAAATAAACCAATAAATAAGAAAATTAAAATATCGGCGATCTCTTTAATTATCTTACCTTGCTCCATTAGTTTGCATTGTTGTAAATCCCAAGAACTAAAAAAAAATCCCAGAATTCACTAATTCAAGAGGCAAGTAAAGTTATTCACTTATCCTCTTTCATATCAGTTACTACTGCAGAAATTTAAATATGTGGAGGGTATAACAAATTGGATGATAACATCGAAAAAATAAATTCCTGGGTGTTACGTCATTGCAATTTGCAACCCAGTTATACATTGGGACTTCTAGCATATTACTAGCCTATTAGGTTAGGGTAGAGTTCCTACACAATTAACCACCGGGCCGGGACTTGTTGGCAGTTGGAAATTAAATTGTCAGGAAGAATTTGAAAATCTGGTCAGTCAGAAATAGAAGGAAAAAAAAAAGGGAACTTACATAATATTTAGTAGTAGTGAATAAAGGAAAAAAACCTGAGCTAACTGATATGCAGTTCTATCGCCGTTGAAGTATCTTTTTGAGATGTTAGTCCAACTCCTTTCACCGTATTTTTGTACAGCAGCAAGCAATTCTGCATCCTCTGCTTCAGTCCATGGTTTTCTTTTTCTTCGGGGAGGCATATTGCCACCCACTGTTCCACAGGCATCTAAACCTTCAGTCAATGTGGATGAGGGAATTGGCTGTTTCTGAACACAAATTGGTACTGTAATATTTATTCCTTGCATTGAACATGGAGTTTTTGAATTTTCATAAGGAACATTGGATGGGTGGCCATTTGGTATATTTATCATCAATGGAGCCTCCACCATTGTGCAGCCAGGGTTACCTGAGTCACTTGAACCAGACTCCATCATTACCTGACAAACAACAGTTTTATGTAAATAAACATTGTTGTTTAAAAATTTATGCATCCATTACATCAACAACAGTTGAATTGAAGCATAAACATTTCACCAAAAGAAATATATCACATCCATTGGAAGTGTAAACCATGATATGTTGGAGAAGTATTGTGAGGGACTAAACAAAGAATTACAGCTATCCCAAATGCCACTGACTTGTCAAACTTAATTCAATTATATATAATGAGCCATTAGTGTTAGTTTGACTCACCTTGACACATGCTGCAGCTTCAGCTGAAGCTTCAAGACTGACAAGAGGGAAAGCTGCCAACTCATACTCTAAATCACTATCATCATCCTGCAAAAACATTTGTAGTATCACCAAAGACAATAACACTTTATTTGCAACCTAAGTGTAAGGTGCAGAATCCAATCAAAGCATAACACAGAGTAAAGTCATGATTCATCCATAGGTTTCGGCTGAAAATAGAGATGTTTAAATTCTCTAGCAAACTACTCTCTCCAAATAACACCCAAATATCTATGCACATTGCAATGCACTCATTCAGGCTAAAATGATCACATTACTTCCATTAGAGATACATGTAATAGTTTGTAATCCTCCATATACAGGAAAAGGAGTGGAAAACAAACTTGTTTCTCATACCTGTAGAGAACTTATTTTCATAAAAAATAACTGTTCAAATGAACAAATGAAAAATGTTAGGGGATCAATTATCTATTGGTAGCTAGAAAACTAACAAAAATATCTGTAATTTGATATCACAATCCACCTTTTTCTCAAATAGCCACTTCGCCTAATTTTTTGAATTGATTCTGCTCAATATTCAACCACACAACAACTTTGCTATCATAATAATTGCTAAAAAGACATTTCAAAAAGAAAAGCTTTGGAAAATCACACTTTCATTACATCAATGACATACAAGTGACCTGAGCCCATTGACAGAGATGCTGAAGAAATTCTAAGATACTAAAACAGCCACATTAGTAGCAAAGTTCACTAATACTCTCTCCATCCAAAATAAGTGCCTCATTTACTTTTAAGACTAATGCGGTGCTCCTTTTCCACTACGTGCCTCCATGATCTCCATGTGCTACCCACACTAAGTGACTGTAACTAAATCATTGGTAATTCATACCTAATTAACTCCTAAATAAGAAATGTGACCCTTATTTTGGGACATCCCATTTTAGAAAGTAGGACAATTATTTTTGGATGGAGGGAGCAATAGTTTATCAACCCTACTGTAACATCTAGTACAAAGATGCACAAGCCAACTGTAGCCGCAATTCTTGATCTGGGTCAAGTATAGACACAAACTTGGCAATTGCTTGGCCAACTACGTACAGCCAACCCTTAATATCCTTTTTCCAAAACTCATATCAAATGGTTTAAATTTTAGGTCAATAGAGGTTCCCTTCACAGCCATCAGTAAGTATGCACTCACACTAATACCATGGTTACCAATTGATGCTCATTACAACCTTTTCAACCAAACCATACCATTCCCTAACTCATAAACAAATCAAATAAGCAAAATCAGACTCACAAGAGGTGCAGCCCTATCTTCAGGCTTATCCAGCAAGGTTTGCTGATAAGCCAAATGGCGCCATAGCATCTGGTACTCCCTAGCATTAGAAATCCCAGTTTCAGTGTTCTTCACCAGCTCCTTCCAATCGAGCTTCGCGTCCGGGAATCGAGCCACTTCCTTCAGCAATGCCAGAACCGTCGTCGCTGGGTACCTAACCCAGAATCCTCCACACATGAGAAACACGATTCCAAACTACTATATGGAAAATCTCTGATACCCATTGAAAATTGAATCGACAGGGAAAAGAGAAATCGTATGAGCACCTCTGCAGCACAGTGGCTATGTCGTCTTCACTGATATACGCCCTTTTCTTCTTCCGAGCTCGCTCACTCATGGTTGTAAAATTGCATAATCCTGGCAGAGAGAAGAATAATCACACCATCGGAAAGTAACCTAGAATGCTAGCTGTAGAGAGACACAGCACCACCACAAAATCCACCGTACACAGTCGGAGATAAACTTGAGAATATGTAGGGAGAGGTTGATGTAGAGCGCCCAGCAAAAATAGAGTTCTTTATCGAGTTATTCACGAAGAACACCGAGACATAGAATCAGTTTGTAACTCGTTTTTCTAATAATTCTTTTACAATTATACAGTAAAACTAAACCCTCAAACTTAATATAAATATATAATAAAAAAACTAAATTTCAAAGTCCTACTACAAAGGAAAAATATCGATCCTAATATAAAAAATAAAATCTTAAAATCCTGAAACAAAAAAGTAATAAACACTAAATAATAAAAAGTATGAATTTAACCATCTAGATGACCTCGGAAAAGCGCTAAGGTTTTGTCGGATTCGAACATTGGCATTATATCCTCAATTTAGACTGCATCAACGGTGAATAAGAACGGAACTTGAGGTAAAAGATGTTGGAGCGCGTGTGCTCGATGCGCTTTCCAATGAAAAACACATTCGTATCAAATAAAATGATTTATTAGAATTATTAAAATACAACCAGATATTATTCAGATTACGAATAATAAATCATAAAACAATTACTAATATTAGCAACTCCGATAAACTTGAACTCACTCGTTCCAACCCAGCTTTAAAATTAAAACCCATATTGATGAAATTGGTCCTTCAGCTCTGCAACTTGATTTTCCGGTAAGATCAAGGTCACCGTGCACCCATCGCCGCCGTCTTCTCCGTTCCCCGGCAGAACCAGGACAGCCCCTTCGTCCCCGACTCCGTCGATGGAGTAATTCGCGAAGATCGGCCTCTGCCCCTTCACCTCTAAACCATAGATATCTACATTTAGCATGTTCACGAATGTCAAGTTCGCTCCATACATCACGAAATCAGATTTTCCGTCGTCCTTCTCCAGCATTTCCTCAACCATCCCTTTCTCTGGATTCTTCCTTGTCGCAATGAGAATCGCCAAATCAACCAATTCGCTTTCGGGAATCGAACAATCCGCCTCAACGGTATCCAAACTCATCCCATTCGTCGGGAATTTTTTTTCTCCAGGATTGTCTCCGCTGATTATCACGACTTTCAGACGCGGATTTCTGGTGATCCGAGATATGGATTTCCATATCACCGCCGAGATCAGCTCGAATTGCGAAACTTTGCCGGAGATGGAAGTCGACGCCACGTGCTCGAGCTGTTTGGTTGTGACGGTGAAGGTGTGAGTATTCATTTTGTAGTTGTTGGGAGCTCGCCAGTTGTCTCCGACGGGATCTACCGTTTTCACGGAAATCGGCTTCTCTGGAATTGAGAGGGGAAATTCGGATTTCCGAGAAATCGACACGTGTAGGGATATCGGAGGCACACCACCGGACAAGATTTGGCCCCACATCTTTATGAACGTTGATGCTGACAATGCATCTCCAAGGACGTGGGCCCAATTAAGGCCCACTGAGATTCCTCCGCATTTGAACTGAGTGAACTGAAAAGACATGTCTCCAAATGTTAGTCGTAAATGTAATAGTGATAACTAAAAAGACATGTCTCCAAATGTTAGTCGTAAATATAATAGTGATTATCAATCATATGCTTTCTGTAGTCATCCTGAATGTGAACATATTAGAGTATTTGCATGTAGACATATTTGATAATATTTTGTTGGCGTATTTAAAAGAGATAATTTAAGCGTGATATTTCAAAACATTTCGATTTTCAAATCATTACTTTAGTCTATATTTTTTTATCATTATTTTAACAATTTAAAATTTTGAAGTCACTCTTCAAAAGTGGGTACAAATTGTACGATTTTTATTAATAAGAATTGAAATGTGATGATTGATGGAAAAGGATAAGCAGAGGTAACATGAATGGAGGCCTCGTATTAAATATCAAGTACGAGATTGGGATGGAACTCTCAACCATACCCTTGTCCGTGAAACCAGGAAACATTTCCACGTTTCACTAAAACAATGGTATAATTTAGAGTGTTATGGAGGGCCCCACATATCTACCTTTGTCTTCTCGTATTTACTATTTAGTTCTTCCAAGATGTTAGGTGCCACGTTTTTTCTCTTCTTTCGCATAACATTTGTATTTTTGAACTAAACTACGTGGATTCACCCCAACACAAAAAAAAAATGTTTCTTTTTGTGTTTGTGAAGATATCTGTTTCACATATTAATATAATTTAAAATCAAAATATATATTTTCTTTACATCCGTCATCCATTATGATAAAACAAATATTATTATTATTATTTAAACAAGCTTGGATCTCTCATTTAATTTCCAGTTATTCGTTAAGTTATATTAACATTAATGATTATATTTATCAAAAAAAAAACATTAATGATTATTACTGATCATTTCTTTGGTTATTGTTTTGGTTGGGGTTGCTTTAATTCTGGTTTGATGGTTTTTTGTAGGGAGTCTTTAGTCCAATTATATACTCTCTTTATTCTCTAAAAAAATTTAAATTATGTTTGCCTTTTCGATAAAAAAACATTAATAATTATTTGATCTCTACTCTAGTAGTGTTTAGGATGCATCTCTCAATTTTTTTTAGGATAGATGCATCTCTCAAATTGACATCAAGATATTCATTATTTTTTATATTAATATTGATTTTTAAAAAATAAAAATAAAAAACCATGCCGACCAACATTTCTATCAACATGTGTGGTGGGGCTATATTAGATTAATTAGTGATTGGACCACTCTACTTAGAGAAATACCCTTCAGGAATCCAAACAAAACATGTTATGTTTTTAAATTTTGGCAAGTAAGATATAAAGGAAATTTGAAAAGGATGTAATTTATTATATAGGGTTGGACTTTACACTTTAAAGACCAAGCTTATTTTATGTTCGTAATTTTTATTTTTCTTTAATTTGAAAACATACATTATAATATTTGAACGTACAAAATAATAAATTCTAGATTTATTAAACAGACTTCATATCAAAGCAAAAATAAATATAACATGTGTACAGACATCTATATATACTAAATACAGTTATTGTCACTCGAACTCAAGATTTCCACATATAGAGGCTTGAGCATTTAAGCATAACATAATTTATATATAATCGAATATATTAAAGTTTAAGTTGGTTAATTTAGTTGGTGGTAAACTGGAAATAACATAAATATGTAAAATTGGACTTTATAATTAATTAATTGATCAGTGTGATTTGAATAGTCATACTTAAGCCTGCATGAATGCTCGGAAGAAAAAAGGTTCACATTTTACATCAACTTTTGCGAAGTTTTAATTGAAACAAAGCAAAGAAAGGAGCATAGAGCAACTTTTCGTCGCGATTCATTAATTTTAGGTGGCCCTTAGATCTTGATAGCCAGTTTTCATGATTGGCTTTTATCAATTGGACAACTATTTCTAAAGTTGGATCACATGTAAGTTTGGGCATCTCAATTAATACAGGACACACACGTTCTGTTTTTATTAGCAATTATATCTAAAGTGAACACCAATAAGAACTCTAACTTTTTTAGGTTTCATTTATATATTTGTCTTGCTGATAAAAAAAAATAAAAACTCGAACATTTTTTCGTATTTTAGTTCAATTTTAAGATCTTTTCATTGTTTTGCAAGAAATAATTATCATACAAAAAAATATATTATTATTATTACCTGAATGAAAACGAGAGGAGAGAAGCTCAAATCAGGACCAAGAGCGGTGGTCGGGACGAGGTCGTTTTGAGGAGAGGAAGAACCGTCCTTGATGTCCTGCAATAACTCTGCAACGGTTCGGTCGCTAGTCGACTCGACGATCCTTATACCGCTGTCGTTGCACTTGAGGAAGGGGCGGCCGGAGTCGGGGTGGCGGCGGATCCTGCCGGAGGTGGCGTGGTAGAGGTCGAGCAAGGGGAACATGGGTTTCTTCAAGTCGTGTACGGTGAGGGCTTGGAGGGCGTCGCTGCCGTGGAACACGTAGAGGCCTTTGAGGTAGTGGAGCTTCATGGCCAGGGCCAAGTTGGTGAGCTCGCCG
>JAYMTN010002491.1:0-11017 GCA_036897425.1 Erodium trifolium | reverse complement strand
CTGTAAAGACTGTACGGGCTCTTCCTGCTCGTAACAGTCACAGAGCCCTTATACAACTTCAGAGTAACAGACCCCGTTGTGTTCTCAGTAATCTTCTCCATGAATTTATCTGCAGCCTCCCTCAGCGGATCGAACCACCTGCCTGCATAAACGAGTTCTGCATACTTCAGTGCCAATCTATCCTTCTCTTGCATAGTCTCCCGATCAAGCGTCAGAGACTCCAGCTCGCGTACAGCTGCAAATAGGATGGTCCCGCCAGGAGTTTCGTACACTCCCCGGCTCTTCATGCCAACGAGCCTGTTCTCCACCATGTCTATCCGGCCAATACCGTGTTTCCCTCCGGTTTGGTTCATTTCGTCGAGGAGGGAGGCAGGTGAGAGCTTCCTTCCGTTGACTGAAATGGGAAGGCCGGCCTCAATCCCAATCTCTATATACCTACAAACAGGAAGAAAATTAAGAGATGAAAATTCTTGTTTTTTTTCTCATTTTTTTTTGAAAAGGGTATAATCGTTATTTTGAAACAAATTTATGCGAGGTGCAAACAAAAGGCTAGTCGAGGAAACTTTCTTGCAATTATCAAAGAAGGCTACGAATTGCAAACAGTGAATACCTCAGGGTACTCTGTTCCAATTATCCCTTTATTCTACTCATCATCATTTTTAATTTTTAAAATTATTATTTTAATTACTTATGACAAAATTGTTATTTTTAAAAGGGTCCAGGGGTTAAACAAGAATTTGTCTACAAACTACCAGAAATCCAACCGGGTACAATTTTGCAAACAAAAGGTAGTTTAAAGTTAGTATTTCTTTCAAATGGTAATTTTCCATTTGTAGACAATTCATAAAGGTAATGTTAAGGAATTCCCCCTATATATATAATCACTAGTCAGAACTTGAATTAAAAGATTTGATAAGAGCACGTACTCGGGAACATTTGGCGCTTCTTCGGGGTCAACACTCATCATGTACATGTCCTTCTTTGGCTCATTTGCGGGATCTTCTAGTATGTCTCCCTTCAATGTCAAGGGTTCATACATAATTGGGCGAAAGATGAGTTACGATAAAAGAGCACTTGAAATGGACAGGTGATACCTTAAAATGCAATCATAAATCAAAGAGCAGTAGTACTCACTTCGTGGCTAAGGTGCCATAAGTTGCGGTCTCTACTGTAAATAGATTTCTTGGTCACAGGAACAGGCACATTATGCTTCTTAGCATATTCAATTGCATCTTCTCTCCCGGTGATATCCCACTCCCTCCATGGGGCCACAACATTTAGCTCGGGATTGAGAGCAAAAAAGGTGAGCTCAAAGCGAACCTGAGTGACAATGAAGCATAGAAGTTTAATCATCGTGAACTTTTATGCTATGTGTATTTTTTGAGATTAGGGTCAAGGGCATTTTTGTCATTTCGGCAAAAAATGGCTGTGTGTAATTTTTTGAAAGTTTGGGAGGTTAGATGAATGTAAAAGGTGTTAAGTTGGGGATAGCTATCTGTAATCATCCCTTAATATTATTATGAGGAATACCTGATCGTTCCCCTTTCCTGTGCACCCATGAGCAACAGCATCAGCTCCAACTTCTCTGGCAACGTCCACCATAGCCTATTATTACACAATGGTTACATGTAAGAAATAAAATAAATCAGTCCAAGGTTCCAATATTAAAACTTTAAGAGTACCTTTGCAATGACAGGGCGGGCCATGGATGTTCCAAGAAGATACTTCCTCTCATAAACAGCACCAGCTCGCAAGCAAGGATATATGTAGTCCTTGACAAATTCTTCCTTCAAGTCCTTCACTACTAACTGGCAAGCCCCGCTAGCCTTGGCCTTTTCCTCCAGCCCATCTAATTCCATTAACCCCTACCATTTTCACCACATGCTTGACCATAAGGTGGTGAAGAAAAAAAGAGAGTAGAAAATAAAGATAATCACTTTATAGAATAGATCACACTGTAATAGATGATTGCCATCTCCAATAATCTATGAGATACACATGTTGCTAACAGTGACATACTTGACCAACATCAGCAGTGAAGCACACAACCTCACAGCCATAATTTTCCCTGCAGATGGTCCAAAATATGAGACGGGCAAAACAATATTTAATGAAGAAATTCAACAAGTATGAAGTTCAGACAATGATGTTCTAAGATAATATAATAATTAATTTCTTAGTTTGAATTACACAATCATACTAATTATAAGTACTCAGCTAGTCACAATGGTCATACATAATGACAAGTGAAGACCAAACATTCTATATCAGTTTTTTGGGGATCTTTGCTAACTAAGCACCAATTGTAATACACTGAAGAAGAGCTATACCTTAACCAAGGGACAATGACTGAGGTGTCTAAGCCACCACTATATGCCAGAACCACCTTGTTCAGTTTTCCACGAAGGCCTTTACCATTTGTAACAGTGGTAATGTCAGCTTGCTTATCACTTGTGACTGCCCGAATGACTGCAATTTGAGGACAGAATAGAACATTACGAATCAATGTTAAATAACACAAACAAGAACACATGGTACATAGTCTCAAAGCAAGTGACCACCTATCTGACTTATTACAAGTATTAAGGATGATTTTGTTAGTATTTGACCACCCACATGCACTCCTCTGCATGTTTGTTCTAACATGTTCAAATGATAATATGATATAATGAGTAGAGTAAACATGTTTTACGAAAGAGGGAATCCGGAGGAGCAAAACATGATGGAAGAAGAAATAGAAAATGAATTTGATGTAGCTTATGGACAGGGCTATCGAATTTAATATATTTCTCAAACTAGTATGTTATACCAGGGAACATAATCTCAAACAACCAATACTCAGGAAGAAGTTGATTGTGTCCACACTCATTTCTATAAACAACATTTCCCAATACAGATAAAACACAAGCCAAGAATAAACTTCAGAGATGATTATCTACCCACACAGGACACGCGGTAAACTATACAAATTCATGTAACAAACTATAAGATAGCAGTAGAGTCTTCAGACAGGAACACCAAACATAGCACATTAACACAATCGTACACAAGTAACTAGGAAAAAGAAAACCCAGAAACAACTTCATATGATCAATCAAAGCAGACAAACAAATGAACCTCACCTTGGTACTTATGCCCTCTGGCAGCAACTCTAGAACCTCCATTGTTGCATGCACCCAACTGCCAGCAAAAACACCCACACATCAATGCCATAAGAGAATAAAGGATTCATTTCAGAGTCACAAAGCTGAAGCAATGCCGTCAGAATTACCTTTCTAAGCGAAACCGATTGATTCTGAAGTAGCGGTAAATCTGAACATCAAGAATCGATTTTTATCACCCAAAATATCAAATTCACAACATATTTACAAAATTAACAACTTTTTTTCTTGAACTTGCGGTGATGTTTTAGAAAGAAAATAAGTACCTCTTCTAGGGCCGTGGGAAGCGAAGGCTGTGGGAGAGGAGAAAGAGATCGCCTTTAGCTGAGCCATTCCTTGAAAAGTTTGCTTCAGTCTCTGCAACTGAGTCTGAGTTCACTAACGATGAAGACAAAATTAACTAGGGTTTAAGAAGTGTGAACCAGAAGGGTGTATGTTACATAAACACGTGCTAAACGATGTCGTTCGCTCGTGGGTTTGCCCGACGCCCGCCACAGTAACACACGTGAGCTTCACATTTTTGTTTATCGTATAAATGTAGCGGCATAAGCCCTAAACCCTGAGCCTCCCTCTCTTCTTCTGCGCCATCGCCGACTGAGAAAAGAGACCGTTTTTTCTGTTATAGGCGTTGAAGTGGGCTAGTTAGCGACATTGCGTCTCGGATTCTTCAATGGCTACGTATCTTCTTCACGAGGCGGCTTCTGGGTACGCCTTGTTTCTAGCGCACGGCCTCGATGAAATCGGGCAAAACACGGAGGCTGTCCGGAGCTCCGTCTCGGACTTGAACCGGTTCGGGAAAGTGGTGCAGCTCGTCGCTTTTCAGCCTTTCGCCGATGCGGAAGATGCTCTGAAACAGGTTAACTCTGTATCCGAAGGTAAGGATTTGGCCTCTGTTCCTTGTTTAGTGTTTTTGTTTTGCTATCTGGGTGTCTCTGTAGCTAAAGGTCTATACTTTATATAATGTGTGCTTCATTTTTTTATAAACCCAAGTGGGCTTTTTATGTTTTAAATGCTGATCTTAGTTTCTGTGTAGATTGTGAGGCTTGTTTTGCTTCTTGATTTGACGATACAAATTCAATTGTGTGATTCAACTTGTCAGTTTGTTGTTTTAAACTTATATGATGATTAGGTGTGGTGGATCATGTGAAGTAAAGATCAAAATATTTATGTTTAACAATTTTAAGGTGTTTTATCCACCAAATCTCTATTTGGCTCAATGGTCGATTCTCATGGTACACTTGAGTGTATTTTCTTTTCGAAACTGGAATTATATGTATTTGTCCTTTACTGGGTTTCAGGGGAAATGAGTGATGAATTGAGGAGTTTTTTGGAACTGAACCTACCAAAAGTTGGCAAAAAGAAGTTTACTTTAGGGGTGGAGGATCATAAGGTTGGATCACAAATCACAGAAGAGACTAAACTCCCCTGCAAAAATGATGAATTTACCCGTGAACTTCTACGTGGTGTTCGCCAGCACATTGATAAGTTTATTAAGGATCTGAAGGTTTGTACATCTATGTGCTCTTCCTCTTTAATGTATGTATGGTTGTACAAATTTGTTTTTCTTCAACAGGTTCTGATTGTAGTTCTTGTCTTACATTCATAGCCTGGTGACTTGGAGAAAGCGCAGCTTGGTCTGGCTCACAGCTACAGCCGAGCAAAGGTCAAGTTCAATGTTAATCGAGTTGATAATATGGTTATCCAAGCTATTTTTCTTCTTGACACCCTTGATAAAGACATCAATTCTTTCTCCATGCGAGTCAGGTTTGTCAATGGCCTTCATACTGTGTAGAATTTGTTGCTTGTATTGTGTACCTTCAATTAATTACTGTTGTCACTGCTATATGTATTCTCTCCAGGGAATGGTATGGATGGCATTTCCCTGAACTAGTGAAGATTGTTAATGACAACTATCTCTATGCAAGAGTAGCCAAGTTCATTGAGAACAGATCAGAGTTGTCCGAAGAGAAACTATCTGACCTACCGTGCTTCCTTGGTGATGAAGACAAGGCGAAGGAGATCATAGAAGCTGCAAAAGCATCCATGGGTAAAACTCATGCTTAGTAATACTTAGTTATTGTTGATCTTATGTCTTTTTTTTTGTCGTAATTATTGATTATTATTCTCAACAGGACAAGAGTTGTCCCCAATAGACTTAATTAATGTCCAGCAATTTGCACAGAGGGTCATGGACCTTTCTGAGTATAGGAGGAAGCTTTATGATTATCTGGTCACTAAAATGAATGATATTGCACCAAATCTAGCCTCCTTGATTGGCGAGGTTGTAGGGGCCCGCTTAATCTCTCATGCCGGTAGTCTTACAAATCTGGCTAAGTGCCCTTCCTCCACCCTTCAGATCCTTGGTGCTGAGAAGGCCCTTTTTAGGTAATTTGGTCATTGCCTCTTGCTTCGTTTGTCAAAATTTGCTAGAGACTTAAGACTTGAACTAATCTAGTGTCTCATCTTTAGGGCATTAAAAACAAAAGGAAACACCCCAAAATATGGCCTTATCTTCCACTCATCATTTATCGGGCGTGCATCTGCAAGAAACAAGGGGCGAATGGCTCGTTATCTGGCTAACAAATGCTCAATTGCATCTCGCATTGATTGCTTTTCTGGTTAGTTTCTAACCTTTACGGTACAGATTTGTGATTATTTTGTTCTTCTTTGATATAAATTTGTGGGTTAATTTTACAATGCAGAAATTGGAAGTACTGCTTTTGGGGAGAAACTACGCGAACAAGTTGAAGAACGTCTGGACTTTTATGACAAGGGTGTTGCTCCTAGGAAGAACATTGATGTAATGAAAGCTGCAATGGAAAGTGTGCAGAACAAAGGTTTGTTTAGATGAACTATGATCTTCTAGCATTATGGTTCGTTCTTACTTCCTCATGATTCGTGATTGGTTAATTTGATTCTGCAGATGAAGAGATGAAGACAGAAACGCCTAGTGCTTCAGTGAAGAAGAGTAAGAAAAAGAAATCTAAATCTGAAGCAGAAGATGATGAGTCCATAGCTGAGGACAAACCATCCAAATCAGACAAGAAGATAAAGAGGAAATTGGATGAGGAGATGGAAGATGTTGCAGCTGCTGATAATTCCGATGCTGAGCAAAATGGAACTGCCAAGAAGAAGAAGAAGAATGGCAAAGTAGATGTGCAGGCTGTTAGTGAAAAGAAGAGAAAGAAGAAGAAATCACAAGAGTGAAGGAACCAATTTTGGCTAGTGTTGTTTATTAGGCTTTTTTCATAGTTAAGGTGGTTTTTTCATGTCAACCACAGTTTGGTTTTTATTCTAATTTAATTCGCCCCTTATGGTTATCATCTTTTTGCCTTGTCTGATTTTGGATCGTATATTCATTTTTCCTGTCTAGTACAACATTTAGTTTTAATTGTGTTATTTATGTACAATGTACATAGTTACATGCAGGGACGTCGGAAAACTAGATCCATTACTGGCATGATAAAAAAAATATCTTCTTAAGTAAAGGTACAAATGTGATATGGGAGCATATAAATTGATAACTAGTTACCTGGTTATAGTATTTTAATTCAATGGGCAGAATTACTAATATATACGGTATACCTCACACCAGTCAATTTAAGTGGCTTCTACTTTTAGTAGACAGATAGCTTTCCACCAAACCATTCTCATTATATGCATTTATTCTTATATTTTTCAAAATTGCAGCAGTGATAGTTATAGTTTAATGTAAGGTTTTAAAAATCGCTAGGCGCTAGTCGAACGGTTAGAGTCTTTTAGGGGCTAATTGGGGATCAATTGAATTAATCGGAGATTAATCGCGGCCATCAAGAATATGGGTCTAGACGGAGCCTGATCGTGAATTTTAGAACACTGGCTCAATGTCTTACATGTTGCATTATGTTCAATTCAACATAAGTGTGTTTTATCACTATAACATCATGTAAAACTGTAAAATGTTTCAAATATCTTTGTCAAATTGAAGAACAATAAACTACTTTATTTATTAAAAAAAAAAAAACTAAATAAGTGGAGGTTGTTGCGTCAACGGTAGACTTATATAGGGGTATAAATGGCATTTTGCAATACGTGGCAGGACATAACGGTCATTTGAGGTGGACTGGTTGGGTTGGTGGGTGCTTGAATTCGAAGCATGGGAAGGACCGAAACAAGTTAGGAATCTACCAATCCCTCTTTCTCTTCTTCTTCAGCTGCTTGCTAGTGTTCGTTGGGAGAGAAAAGCCCTAGCGGAAATGGCAACCTCAGAGGACCTCGAGAACGTCCCCACTACGGATCTCATGACGGAGGTCCTCCGTCGCCTCAACTGCTCTTCCAAACCCGACAAGCGCCTCATCCTCATCGGTACACTAATCTTTTTTCCACCACCCAAATGCATGTTTACGAGCACTTGCATTGTTTATCCTCTTCAAAAAAATCGTTTATGTTTGTGTTTTGAGAAGAGCAACGAGCCCAGATCCGAATATTTGATGGGTTTTGTTTGTGAATTTCGTTTCTGAAGTGTTTTGATGAGAGAGCTATGGTGTTTTTTTGTTGCTTTGTTTTAATGATTGGCTCTGGACCAAAATGTGGGGAGATAGTGAGGTGAAATGGATATTTTAAAAAAAAAGAAATATTCATGGAAGTTGACTGAAAGTAGTAGATTTGGAAGTTGGGTTCGATGCTAATGAGGAATAATTGATGGAGGAGGGAACAAGGAGAGTACTTTGGGATCTGGAGAGTTGATTTTGAGGTTGAACTTTTGTTTTGGTTTTTGATTTTGGCAGCTGATAAGTGAGTTGATTTTTTAAAAAACTAATGTGTTGTTATCTGATTCAATTTTCTCAGGGAAAACACCAAAAAAGTTGAATTCAAATGCTAAAAGATATGCAGATGAGATCCTATATTTTCTGCTTAAATTCTCATTTTTGTAGCTCGTATGTATCTTCTTCGTTTAGGTGTTCTTTTGGTGTGTTGGAACTGGATGTTCCCCTTTAAGTTTCCGTTGCTTGGGTGAATGTCAGTAAACCGGATAGTTGTATTTCGATTGTGTGTTTGTCTTGTTGTAGTATATTACATTTTGAGCGTGTTGAGTTTGAGATCACTTCAAGTACCAGTTGAGACTCTGGCCCCTCAACCTAATAGCTCAGACTTCTGGGTTGAAACATAACCGTTTTAACTGTACATAACAACTGTTCGATGTTCATGTGCTGAAATTTCATTGGCTATTATAAGATATTCCACATTGTGGTCACATTTTGAGCTTATTCGTGATTTTAGATGTTAGCACTAATCAATGCTAAAGTTTTATTGAATTGGAATTGTCTATTCTGTGGATGTATTTGTGTCATCTGTAACCTATATCAACTGAAATTGTAGGTAGCACAAAAATTATCCCATGTTCTTGTCAGGATACTACTTTCATATTAAATTTCTTCAAAAATCATGGGCTATGTTTTTTTATTCTTTGAACGGAAGGTAATCGTTGTGTGCTCAGAGGGCTAGCAAAACAATTTTGGTGGAACAAAAATAGCTACACAGGTCTTTCATTTTAATATTAAAACCAGCTGTTTTAATATTCTATGAGATTATTAAGTATAGCTTTGGGCCTTTGGCACAACATGTTGAATGTTCCACCTGGCGATCTGAAAATGGTTTGGTTTTCGTAACCACAAAGGATTATGTGTGGTGCAGGTCCACCTGGATCTGGAAAGGGTACTCAGTCACCAATCATCAAAGAGAAGCACTGCCTCTGCCATTTGGCAACTGGTGATATGCTAAGAGCTGCTGTTGCTGCAAAAACTCCTCTTGGTGTTAAGGCTAAAGAAGCCATGGAGAAGGTGATCTTCATTGTTTCTTTCCTCTGGAAAGTATATTTGATTTGATTCTAATTATTTTCATGTATAAAATCTAATAGTTTGCTAAATTACATTTCAGGGTGAACTTGTTTCTGATGACTTGGTTGTTGGCATTATAGATGAAGCAATGAAGAAGCCTTCGTGTCAGAAAGGTTTCATTCTTGATGGATTTCCACGGACTGTGGTCCAAGCTCAAAAGGTATTATTACACTGATACTACACTACAAAAAAGTGTGTACAGATTATGTTAACTTTTGAATTTATCATTCAAAGTTGTATATCTTAGTGCTCAACTTTCCACTGCATCCAGCTTGATGAAATGCTGGACAAGAAGGGAGCTAAGGTTGATAAGGTGATTAACTTTGAAATTGACGATGCAATCTTGGAGGAAAGAATTACCGGTCGCTGGATCCATCCGAGTAGTGGTAGATCTTACCACACAAAATTTTCACCTCCCAAGGTTGCTGGTGTTGATGATGTAAGCCGATTCGAATAATTTATTTGTTTATGTCTACCACTACGAGCATGCAAGTATCTTTAGTGGGTACAAGTCTTCTAAATGTGCTACAGTGATATTTATAAGGTGAGTAGATGAATTGTGCTTATAAAACGTGCTTTCTTTGCTTGTATTTTCTCACAAAGGTCACTGGAGAACCTTTAATTCAGCGAAAGGATGATACTGCAGCTGTTCTTCATTCAAGGCTAAAAGCTTTCCATGAGCAAACCCAACCGGTATGATTTATTACTCCTTTTCATCTGGCTTAGCATGAATCTTGAATTTCTGATGTGAAGAAAAAAATCAGCTGTAACTTCTATGTGCATGTTCATGCTACAAATCACTTGAGGGTTGTTTCTTTTATTAACTATTCATTTCTCACAGAGGGGAAAAGAATTTAGATAAAGGGTGTGAGCACTGGTTAGTTCTTAACTTTGTTTTGTGTCATAACTTAATTTATAGGGAAAACATTATTTACATCCCCTAGACGACCTTTGCTATAAGGGTTATCAGTAACACACAATCACCTTTCGTTACTACTTACTAATAAAAACTCGGATTTACACAAAGTAGGTGATGGTTTTATCAGGAGCACATTGTCACCCTTGTCATTTATCAGTGTTTTTTTTGGAACAAAATGACCCAAATCCAGGTGCTTTTGATGATAAACGAAATGTGATAGTGTTTTATTAATAACCCTTCACCTTTACCGTGTGTATTTGAGAAACAAAGGTCGCCCGAAGGTGTTTTAATAGAGTTCCCCCTAATTTATATGCTGTCTCGAGAAATCAATGACCTATAATAAGTGGAATCATCTGCTCTAGTTGTGATCCTTCGATATTGTTGATAATTCTCATTTCAATTTTGTAATTACAGGTAATTAATTATTATAGCAAGAAGGGCATGGTTGCTAACCTTAATGCGAAGAAACCTCCCGCGGAGGTCACAGTTGATGTTGAAAAGGTGTTGTCTTCTTGAAGGTCTGGTTATTGTGGCTTCATTTTTATGATCGATAACACTTTGTTTTTTGTATAATCCAGAACTAAATATCCATCTACAAACCTTGAGAAGTTTTTGTTTGATTAGCACTTTGCTGTTCACATGAATCAAATGGGTTGCTATAATAAAATTTACAGATTGCACTCTGAGATGGGTAATTTTGTTTGCAGCCTCGAAATATACGATGTCAAATTAATTTGTAAAATTCAATCGAGGGATGAAATAATCTTGAGAAATTAGACGACAAAACTATCATACTCGTTTGGAATGTCCAACATTTTTATACTCTTTTGCGACAACTCACTCACCATCTACAGAAGTTTGCTCCAAACTATTAGCCCATGTACTATGTGCGACCCACGCACATGACTCATGACCCACGTTTTAGTTAGTCGGAACCACACAAGTCGCGCGCGAACCACGACCTACACTTTAGTTGGTCGGAACCGCGAGTCGCATGTGGTGGCGTGCGACTTGCTCGGTTCCGACTCACTAAATCGTGGGTCGAAACCATAAGTCCCGAT
>JAYMTN010002490.1:0-11017 GCA_036897425.1 Erodium trifolium | reverse complement strand
CAAGGGTTGTTCTTCTGGATGTAGTGTGGAACCCATCTGTTGTGAGGCAAGCTATTAATAGGGCCTACAGATTGGGGCAGAAACGAATTGTGTACTCATACCATCTCATCACTAGAGAATGGGAAAAGTACCGCAAGCAATCTGACAAGGAACGTATATGTAGGAGCAAGGAAAGGTGTGATGGTCAGAAGAGTCACGCTGTTTGGGAAGACATGTGTTAGAGGAGCTGGTTACACATGAGAAGCTGAAGGGTCTGTTTGAAAAGGTAATCTACCATCATCCTGCTTGAACCATGATATGTTGTGCTTTGATCTCAGCTATGAACGCATTTGGTAATTGTTTAGATTCACTACTGATTCTTATATTGGGTTTAAACAAATATAGTTTAGCTAAACTGTTATTTGGACACGTCATTTCTGATTTAGTTAGGAGGTACTGTAATTGGCTCAGGGGCACCATACTACTCTCAGGAATTCATTTTCTAGGCTCTGTTTGGTTTCAACAATCATATGTATATCTCATCAAGTATAAATGAAAAGGCCCTCAACATTACAGTTTGGTTTTATCATTATTCACAACAATAACTAAGTTTTATTATTTGACATTTTTTTTTCTTCTGAAAATAAATGACAATGGGTTGAAAGCAGAGAAAACATGTGAATGCTGAAGATGTTTTCAAATCCTGAACGGCAATCAAAGAGGAGGAAACACGAACATCATTTTCAACACAGTTCACATTACACTCTTCAATTTGTGGGTATGAGAAATAGAATCCAACCAGCCAACCTACCTTCTTCTTTCATCAACCTCTCAGCATAACTCAAGCATCCACATATGGGTATTGACTTGCTGGTACACTATACCTTTTCAATTTCCTTTTTATATCTTATTCTTCATTTTTTTCATGAACACATATATGATATACACAGCTCACCAATTCCCATATCCTTCACATCATTTCTGATCCACTTTTCTACCAAATGGTCAAACACAGCTCTTCAATTTCCTTTTTTCCATTTCTGTGAATTGTATGCTTCTTCTTCGCTGAAATCGTATTCTACCAACTGGGTTTGTGTTGTTTTCTGTTTTCATTGGCTTGTGTGGTGTGTAGATGCTGTGATGACCAGCCATTGAAGATTTAGAGTGGCTGTAAACCCAATCCATCAATTTCTCAACTCTATTCCTTTCTTTGACTTGTCTGTCAATCTCTGGTCAGTGTTGACTTCAACCCCTTTTGCCCATATTTGAAGTTACCTTCTGCTTTTCTTCATAAAACTGTTTCCTTTTCAAGCCTTGTTGTTCATAATGGGTGATCTTGTTCCTGCGATTGCATTTGGGTTGTTCTTTAATTGAAGGCCCTTCCTGAAGCTCATTTGTGGTGTGGTGTCAATGCATTGGAGTTCATTGACCAATCTACTTTATTTTTTTGTATTTGGTTGAGCATCAAATTTTTTATATATTCTTTTGAAATTTCAAGGTTTCCCTTTGTACTTGCCAATTTCTGTTTTTGTTTATATATTCGGTATTTCCTTCTTGTCCATAGATTTGCAATATCCAGCTGGAGATTCTTCTTAGAGTAAAAGTCTCCTGTATGAATTATTTCTGTTCCTCCTCTTTAAGCTGGAACCGTTTTGCCTTAATATTTGTTAGTAGACACCACAATGTATAATCATATGGTTAGACATTAAGGTTCAATGTCAATCTTATGTGGCCTTCCGATCCTTGAGTGTGTGTACTGTCTGGCATGTGCCAGGTGGGCGTGGAAGCGATGCCTCCACAATGCAGTCCATGACAGTGAGACTTGGGGCCTTGCCACTGCTGATGAGTTTGAGCCCGTTCCTCGCCTCTGCCACTACATTTTAGCTGTCTATGAAGATGATCTTCGACAACCCCTTTGGGAACCCCCTGGAGGGTATGGAATCAACCCAGATTGGTTGATTCTGAAAAAAACTTATCAGCACACCCAGGGACAGGCCCACCCCTATATATTGTCCCTAGATCATGATCATGCTGATATAGTTCTGGCATTCCGGGGTCTTAATTTGGCGAGGGAGAGTGATTATGCGGTTTTATTGGATAATAAGTTGGGGCAGAAGAAATTCGATGGTGGGTATGTCCACAATGGGCTGTTGAAGGCAGCTGGGTGGGTTCTGAATGCAGAATCTGATCGATTGAAGGAACTGGTGGAGAAATATCCAACCTACACTCTCACGTCCACTGGCCACTCCCTTGGCTCAGGTGTGGCGGCTTTGTTAACTATGGTAGTTGTACATAATCGGGATAAGTTGGGAAACATCGACAGGAAACGGATTAGGTGCTATGCCATTGCACCTGCCAGGTGTATGTCGCTCAACTTGTCAGTGAAATATGCTGATGTCATCAATTCCGTCGTGCTTCAGGCAAGTTCTTGGTCATTCTCAATTTGAAACTTTCCATTTTACTTGGAGCTATCTGTCGAAGCATTTTATTTATTATGCTCTGAACCAGGATGACTTCTTACCCCGAACAGCTACACCATTAGAGGACATTTTCAAGTCACTTTTCTGGTATGGTTGATCTATAGCTTTTATTACAGTTCATAGTCTCCTGGAAGTTGTTCTTAACAACTACATGAAAAAAAATCATTTTAAGAGCCTATGGGCTGTACCTTTTGCTAAAAGTTATGTGATATTCTATTTATTATCGGTAGGTGTTGATTCAAGTATACTGACGAAGATAGTCTGTGTTTGATCGAACAGTTTGCCGTGCCTGCTATGCTTAGGGTGCATAAGGGATACATGTATACCGGAAGACAAGATGCTGAAAGATCCTAGGCGGCTTTATGCACCCGGTCGCCTCTATCACATTGTTGAGAGAAAGCCTTTCAGGTATAACACACAAAGACCCTGGTGAAATGCTTCCTCAACTCAATAGCATATGTAGTTATGGTCCTTTATTGGTTCTTGGTGCTTTTTATATAGGATCATGGACATACTTGCTGATACAGTTTCTGGTGCAGGATGGGAAGGTTTCCACCTGTTGTAAAGACTGCAGTTCCGGTTGACGGGAGGTTTGAGCATATAGTTATTTCGTGCAATGCCACTTCTGACCACGCCATTATTTGGATAGAGAGAGAAGCCAAGAGGGCTTTGGAGGTAACTTTTTAATCTTAGTTTCAGCTTATCAACATTAATGCGCTCAACTTTCTGAAATCTCCATCCCCGCCCCCAGTTGATGCAGGAGAATGATAAGAGTTTGGAGACCCCAGCAAAGCAGAAAATGGAGCGGCAAAAGACTTTGGTTAGGCAACATACCGAGGAGCACAAGGCTGCTCTGCATAGGGCTGCTACACTTGCTGTTCCACATGCTTATTCACCTTCTCCATATGGAACTTTTGACGAACAAGGTGAAGGAGAGAACTCACCAGGATCATCTATTGTTTCATCTACACAGAGCATGCCACGAGAAAGTTGGAATGTTCTGATTGAGCGTCTCTTTGACAAGGATGAATCGTCTCACTTGTCACTTAAAAATTCAGTCAAATCACTCGCCTATGATTAATAATTTTTTTCTACTTGACGAGAACAGGATATAAGGTACCATTATTCCTTAATTCATTTGTACCTCCTTTTCCCACTTTAATGGAAATTATTTTGGTTTAGTTTCTGAGTCATGGATGCATGAATGAATCCCAGAAGATAAAATATTGGTTTATCTTTGCTTCTGATAAAGATGGATTGTATTATACAAACAGATGATGCTAAGAAGATTTAAAGATGGTCTTCTTTTATTCTGTTTCATCATGAGAGGTTTATATCAGCTACTTCCTGTTATACAAAAAACACTAATGGATTGGAGGTATTATATTAACTTCACCCTCTCTCCTGCTCCCATGCTTGTTCTTTCCTGATGGTTTTGTCTGGCAGCACGATTTTAGTTCTGCGGATCTCATAAGGTGTTGAAACTCTGTGATCTCATGGAGTACTCCTTTATAAGTTTGGAGAAGAAAGAGTCTTCTCTTTCTAGGAGCTTTGCTGGCGTGTCGTACTCTCCTATTCTTCCTGTTAACACATTACATATATAGTTTAGTTCTTTGTATTTGTTTGAAAACTATAGCATATACTTATTTATGTGATGCATACCGTCACTGAGGACCAAAACAAGATCGCTATCTATGACTGTGTGGATTCTGTGGGCAATGGTGACAACAGTTCGATCTTTGAACTCTTTGCTAATGATCTTCTGTATCACTCCATCAGTTGCAGAATCAACAGAGGCTGTTGCTTCATCCAGGACTAGGATACCACTTTTCTTCAGCAAGGCTCTTCCTAGACAGAACAATTGTCTTTGTCCCACACTCCAATTTTCTCCGCTTTCAACCACTGCAATGTATATATTTGATAAGCACTCTCAAGTGGTCAAAAATGTTATTGACACCATAAATTGATCAGATTGATAATGTCTAACCTTTGGAGTCTAGCTTCTCTTCCTTTGCACGCACCAGATCGCCCAGTTGGCATTTATCTAGAGCCTGAAAATATTGGGACATTAGTTCCAGGATAGCAAGGTCATGAGTCTTGTTGAATCAGTCTATCCCGAGATGTGAATACTTACCTCCCATATTTCAGTGTCAAGGTATTGCTGTAGTGGGTCAAGGTTTGCTCTAACTGTTCCCTCGAACATTGTAGGGTCCTGGGGGATGATGCTGAGCCTTGATCTCAGATCATGAAGGCCTATTTTGCAAATGTCAACACCGTCAATTATAATGCTTCCCTCTCTGGGTTCTACAATCCTAAAAATGGCCTGGATGAGGGTTGACTTTCCACTCCCTGTCCTTCCCACCACTCCAACTTTCTTTCTTCCTGGAAATGTGCAGCTAATGTTCTTCAGCACTGATGGCAGATGTTCAGCATAACGAATCTACAAAAACAACTCATCATAATCTATGAAAGAGTATATGAAATATTAACCCTATTCTATAATACATGTCAACATTTTATGCTCGTGGAATAGTATGGATTGCTATTGTACCTGCAAATTTTGGAAGCATATTGATCCAGTTTCAGGCCAGTTATCTGGTGGTCTGCAGTCTTCAACAACGAGAGGTGCTTCACTTTTTAAGTTGGAGTACTGAAGAATTCTTTCTACAGAGATCATTTTATTTTCTGCATTGCATATGTTCCAAATGACAGAAGCTTGCAAAACATTCAAGTTTATTCCATATGTTATTGCCAGCCCTGCGATACCTGTAAATATTCCAATCCCACATGATAAAATATTTCTACTATTTGATCCGTTTTGAGTCAAGATTATAAATGAATGTACTTACTTGGATTAATTATTCCTTCAGGGAGGGTAACTAGCAAAACGAGGGAGAAGGCAAATACAAAGTTGGATAGTAAGTTGAGTCTGAAAGAGAGCCATTCCATTGCAGACACATTGTGGAACCATGGGCGCGAGTGATTGTCAATGAGGCTCAGATTTGCATTACTAAAACGGTCTCCCTGATCAAAAGCACGGATTGATGCTGCTCCTGATAACGATTCTGCAAAGTGATGGAGGATTGGAGCTCTCTCCACTCCTGCTAATCGAGCCAGCTCCCTTGCCGTTGGTATGTAGTATTGCTGCCCACAAAACACTATTAAACTAATACCATAAAGTTATGGTTTCTTGATAAGAAAACTAGTATTTGAGCTTCCCTTTCATGTCTTACATTAGTTATGATGAAGAATGAAAGGTACTTACTTGGTACCATATGCAGATTGCAGTTACTGGAATGAAGATGACAAATACTTCCCAAGCTACCTGCGACATAACTCCAATTGTCCCTAGGAGCTGTATTATCGAAAATGCACACCATCCTAATCGGTTGGCCATTTCCAAGTCCAGCACACTTTGATCCGTGGATGCCCGGTTTAAGATTCTACCAGTTGGGGTTGAATCAAAAAATGCCATAGGAGCACGAAGCAGGCTGTTGAGCATGTTTGTGAAGAGCTTTTGAGCTGTTGAGAGTCCTGCTATTGCCACTAGTGAGGCTCGCAACAGAACACATAGTGAACTTCCAACAGCCAGTAGAATGTACACAAATAGTATGAACTTCATCTCCACCACTGGCTTGGTTTCACTTGTAGCTGGCGTAGCCCACGCCATCCAATAGTTACTAGCTACCTGCAGCAGTTGGAAGGACGATTGTGCCAATATTATGAACGGGACCAAGGCACCACCTCTAACGGTCGTTAGATAAGCCAAGTACACTTCCTTCCCGATGCTCCCCTTCTCTCTTTCTTCGTCTTGCACTAACTTTCCTTCTTTTTCTTTTGTCTCCGGAGAAAGCTCATGCTCAGATTCATGTCGTGTGTGTATGAGTTCTGGATTTGAGGTCGGATCAGAACTAGGTTCTACATCCTGAGATTGATCTTGAGAAACTCTACTCGAATTTTCAACTGTAAGGATTGAGTCTAGAGCTTGGTTATGAGCACCAACTAGAAGTTCAAATCCTATGTTTTGTCTTAGAAGTTCTTCGAATTTTCCAGCTTGTACTATCTTTCCATTTTGCATCACCTGTTGACATATACCATAGTTATAATATATATAAATATTTGTATTTCTAGCCACCATCTAAGAAATGCAATGATTTTTCAATTTCTCATGAATCATGTTTAAATAATAGATAGAAGTGAAAGCATTTGTTTAGCATACTGCTTACCAAAATAAGGTCTGCTGCTGGAAGAAACTCAACTTGGTGGGTAACGTAAAGTATAGTCTTGTGCTTGAGAAGACCCATTAGGCATTCCTGCAAGCATTACATCGAACACTACATCAAATTTGAAAAGTCGAATATGCAGGCATACACGATGTTGTGTACTGCAATCTTATTACTAACCTCAAAGAGTTGGGTGCCTGTATGAGCATCCACAGCACTGAAAGGGTCATCGAGTAAGTATATATCAGCATCCTGGTACACGGCACGAGCAATTTGAATCCTCTGCTTCTGGCCTCCACTCATATTGATTCCTCTTTCTCCAATCTCAGTCAGGTCACCACAAGAGAACAGCTCAAAATCCTTTATCAAGGCACATGCCTTGATTGTCTCTTCATACTTGGCCCTCTCATACTGACTCCCGAAAAGAATATTCTCCCTGATGTTTCCTGTAAGTATCCATGGTGACTGAGGAACATAAGCTTTTGTCCCGCAGATTCTGACTGTTCCTGACAACTTCTCTATCTCTCCAAGAATGCTTGAGAGAAGACTAGACTTTCCTGATCCCACAGTCCCACAGATGGCTACTTTCATTCCCTTCTTCACCTTCAACTCTATTCCTTCAAGAGTTGGATTGCTCGACTCATGATCATGATCCCAGCTAAACTTCCCGTTTTTTATCTCAACATCAAACTCAGTCCCGCCTTTCGGGACAAACTCAATGGCATCCTGCAGAACTTCACCTTCTTGGAGAAATGAAGCGACTCTATCAGCTGAAACTTTTCCCTGTGCAATCACATTAAGCAAGTCAGGTAGGTTGAAGATCGGGTCTTGCAGCATTCGGAATGTTGCCAATGCAGCCAATACTCTCCCAGCTGTGAGTTCAATCCCCATCAGCAAACATGCCACAAAGGTCACCACGGATATAAATGCGGGCGATCCCCAGAAGATAAAAGCAGTTAACGCGTTCAGCCTCATTGACTTCCATAGCCAGTTGTACTCTATCTTCCTCAAGCTTTCCAGCTTCTGATAGAACTGACCGTCCCACGCTTGAAGCTTGAGAATCTTCATGTTTCTGAGAATTTCTGAAGTGGATTTCATCCTATCATCCTTGGCTTCCATGATCCGAGTCTGGTACCCCTTCTGGACCTTCGTTAGGGGAATGTTGCAAGCCATCACAATAAATGTTGCACATAACGCTGCGATTGATCCCATTCCAAGATTTGTGTGAAGAACGTAGATAGCCAAGGACACTTGAATGGGCAACATCCAAATTATGTTCAAGTACCAGATGAAGTCAGTTATTCGCTGAATGTCAACGCTCATTAAGTTGATTATCTCTCCACTGGTGTGGCTTTGGCGGGATTGGCTTGATAGAACCAAGCCCTTCTTGTATATCTGAGATATCAGAGAAGCTCTGAGGCGAAGACCCAGTTGGCGGGCTCCAAAGATCCATTGCCTCTGTACAATAGTCTCTACCATTTTAGCACACAGAAAAGACAGTGCAAGAATGTATCCGCTCTCTAAACTTCTTGTTCTTTTCTCTGTAAGGAAGCTTACAAAGTCGTTGATGAGGTATGGGCCAACATATGATGCCATAGCACCGACCACTGCAAATGAAGCATTGATTATTGCTTTCTTCCTGATAAACAAATAGATGGCCTTGTAGATAGATGGATTGTTAGTCGCATCCTTGTCCTTGACACGTTTTAGGCACTCAAGAAAAGAGTGGGACAGAAATGCAGCAGAGTCCCTGGTATCCACATCAGGGATTTCATCAGATTCAAGAGGTTTTTTAAACCCGGCAGCAAACAATGGATTTAGCCAAGCGAAGGTTACAAGTTGGAGAAATGTGGCTTTTCCATATAGTGAGTCCCTTTTCTCTTCCAACTGTTTGTCGGCCTTTCCATGGAGAAGTGGCTCAGCTATGGCATCAAGAACACCAAAGGTTATGCCTGTCTTCCCATGGATTGAAATACACAACAAGGAAGTCGATGCTACGAGTCCAACAAGCTCAGCATAAAACCTCAATCCTAATCGGTCATGGATTGTGATTCTGTCATAGGTGTGGAGAGCTGTGCAAACGACGGACATGAAGAAGCTGCAAATCCACCATGTTCGTAGCAACAAAGGGAATTTGCTCAACTTCTGGTTTTGAACTTTGTAAACTGATATCAGTGTAATTGTGCAAGAAATTACTTGCATGATCTCCGATGAATATGACTTAACCATGGATTTACACTGTGTGCCACTTCCATTGAGCAGCGTCAATAGAAGTAAGGTATGAGTCCCCATGAGAAAAGTTGAACAAGCCATGCCGAGTTTGTAGGAGATGCCATATTTTGTGCCTTTTGGGTAATCATCTGCACACTGATCTGTGATCTTCCTTCTGTTCAGACACTTGTTTAGAAGCCAGAATAACAAGATTCCAAGGAACCCAAGTTGCATAACTATGCTGACATGCTCCCACAAGCAGGGTGAATATATCTGCAGCCATGCCGTGTGGAACTGAAGTTTTATATCTGTCAAACAATTCAGATATGGCAGGTTAAGGAAACACCAAAAATATGTGTTCACCACCAAAAGAAGATTTAGTTGAAACAAACATAATAAGCTGAAATTAACAACATATGAGTGAACACCACAGTTTCATTTTACTGAAACTAAATTAAAAAAGACATCATGTACCAAACTAAGGAACTATTAGTACAGAAACAAGTCATCAACTGCTTTATGAAGAAAGCTTAACAAAAATAACAAAGGCAAAGGTTTCCAAACCCACCAAACACTTGAACATCATGACAGTGCTATTGATATTGCAACAAAACCATTTCATTTCACTACCAAACAACAAAAGTATGAACAAATTAGTCTGGAAGGCAACCAGAGAGAACCTGGACTTTGATGACTTGTTCAATGAATAAATCACACTGATGATGATTAAAATCAAAACAAACAACAACCCAGTGAAGGAAGAAGCACAAAGTTTCAGAACCCATAAAAATTAAATGAAAAAGCTTAAGAAATTAGAAAAAAATCATGAAGTAAAGCACTATGAGAAGGGCAAAAAAGCAACCCACTACATAGTATATGCACATTGGCCCAAATGTGCTTAATCAATGCAATAATAATGAGAATCGAGAGAGAAAAGAGCAGAAGTTACTTGGAGAAGTGAAGACGGACATGAGGTCTTGAAGGAAGAGAGACATGTGAATTGGGTCCCTCCAAACTCCAAGCTTTTTGCAGACCACCAACAAAATGGAGAGGGAATGAAATTTAGGAGATGGGTTTTGAAAATGGAGGAGAATATATTGGAGGGGACGATCACGTGATGGTCATTTTGAGGAGGGTCTTTTGGCATTTTCCTCCATACTCATCTTTTCAGTGTCCTCTCCTCTGTGTAATTGCTGATTCTGACTCAGAGAGAGAGAGAGAAGCGTGTGAAGATACAAAATCACAGAGCGAGAGCGAGCATCAAAGATAAAAGAGTGAGGTGATGGAATCGTGAGCAATGCTTCTCTCCCTCTCTCCCTGCTTTATAGCTCCACTCCTGACTCCTACATTTATTTATTCATAACTAATTAGTATTTGGAATAAACTCTAACTCTTGTAATTTTGTGGCGGAGAAAGTCCCTTTTCCGTTTTATTTATAAAATTATTTGGTGTATATGACAATTTCATCTTCATCCTTCACTGTTCTCGTCTTCAAAAATTTGAAATTGTTAGATATGATGGAATATCCTGACCTTAAACATGAAGAAAAAGAATCATGTTATGCAGTCACAGATTCCACTAAAAAGACTTATGAGTCAGTCACTATAATCTTCGCGATAAACTTTGTACCAAATTATACTCCGTTTTAAAAAGAATTTAAGTACGAGATTAAAAAATCATTACTTACAAATTAAGATAGGAGTTCAAAATTATTAACATTTTAAAATAGCAAGAGTCTAAAATCGGAAAAAATAAAGAAGTGGAATAGGTTTTTTTTTTTTTTTTTGATAATAAGAAATAGTTGTATTAATATAGAAATAGAGTCATTACATCGGTCATAGCTCTTAGACAAAGTAATCGGTCCCTTAGGAAACGGTTCTAGTAAACAGTAAACAGAACTAAAACAGGAGTTGAAACCAAAAATAGAACAGAAATAAAACCCAGAAGATCCAAACTGCCAAGGACCGCTTAAAGTTATGCTTAAACGCTGCTTGATCCCTACTTTCCAATGACACTTTTCGTCATGTGAGCAACCGAACTTGAACATGACAGTCTAATCGGGAGGATAAGTATGATTCAGGGATCCCTCCCGGTAAAAATCCCTGAATCATTGCTTACTCATTG
>JAYMTN010002489.1:0-11019 GCA_036897425.1 Erodium trifolium | reverse complement strand
CAAATCTAATCATGTGTATTTGAACTCGTATTTCCCTCTACTTAACAAAAGGTTTAGTTTATGCCTGATTAGTGAATATGTTTATATAATTAAAAATAAAATTCCTAAGTTGATTTATATTCATCAAGTATAAGATATTACGATAGAGAACAAATAAAGAAAAATCCGGTAAAAATCTTCTCTGATGTGCGAGAGAATCTACTCCCTCCTCTCACGCAAGTCATGTGCCTCTCCCGAGGAAACCCTAGCCCCTAGGCTCCCCATGGCGCCACCTTCTTCTACTACCACCGACGCCCTACCTCTTAGTGGTGTCCCATCACCGCTTGCACCAGTTATGCTATTCACTAGTGCTCCTTTGACAGTTCCCCCACCACGGTCTTTCTCTGAAATTGTAAACCCCTTAAAAACAGACCCAAGAGGAAGCTTAAGCCAAACCCTACATGTTCAGTTCTGATGACACCCACAACCTAAACGATTGTGGCCTTATCTCCTTGACCCACCTCATCGATGTCATCCCAACTGAAACCCTGAATGGGGCATCTAGTGAAAACCCTAATCGCTGCTTCGATTCCAAGCAATCCTCTGTCGGCCCTCCCTCACAGCGATGACGGTACTACACCTCTGACACTGTTATTTGGGGTCCATAATCAAGGAAATGAGCATTTCGTTGGCGGCTTTGGGAAGGAGGCGTGGTCACCACTACGCGTTCCGATCCAACTCCCCAACGCTTCTATGTTATGTTTTCGTTGTCCTTTGTTGTTAGAACTTATTTTTCATTTCTTTTCTTTTGATAATTGTTTTGACCGTTATGGGTTGGGTTTTATTTCTCTTTTAATATATGGTTGTGTTCCATTTCAAAAAAAATAATTGTACTCATTGTGACTAATTCTTGTACATATACTCTTTCAGGGTCGTCCCTAAGTATATTGAGGCCTAAGGCAAAAATTTAAAATGAGGCCTTTTGTAAGGAAAAAATACAGAAAAGACGATATTATGATAAAATTATTAATATGATAATATAAATACACTTAAATGGAGGAAAAATAATAAGCCTTCTTCTAAAAATAATAAGCATAGTGAAAATCAGAAACAGGAATACGTTGAAGTAAAGAAAGAATAAACTAGAATAGAATAGCAAGTTGGGGTGAATCAAACTAAAAATTTCACCATATTTATACGAATTTTGATGATGTTTATTTGAAATAAAAAAGAAACAATTAATCATCTAGGAAGAAGAAAGGATTGTGCATATCATATCTAAGAAACAGATGAACTTAACGGAGAGAAGGAGAGGTGCATAACCATAAAGCGTCGATTGAGTACTTGAAGAAGTAGAAATGGTGGAAACCCAAAAGAAATGGGAAATAAAATCTAATGAGTATTATACTGATAAACGGTCTGCCTTAGCAAGCCCATAATTAGTTTTTATGAACCAGAAAATAAATAATTTTGAAGGCCTAAAATATTGTTTAGAAAAACGGGGCCTATCTTTTTTTGGAGGCCTTAGGCGACCGCCAAACTGGCCAAGTGGACGGGCCGGCCCTGTACTCTTTAAACTATGGGGACAACTTAAATCAAACACGAGACGTTCAAATATAATTGAATTTAACAAATAAGTGAAAATAAATAAAATGTCCCCTTTGACTTTTCTTCTTCGTCCAAAATCATTTTGGACATATGAAGCCCAGCAAAAGGTAGCATGGAAACAATACTCAACGATCGAGTGAATTCAATTCCTGAAATAAAAGAAACAACTCTCCAAACCCTAGAGAGAACAGCCGCACACAGGAAAGTCGGTGGCGGCTCGGCATTCATTTCTGCCGCCGTTTGGCTATGGGTGGGGGCTCATCCACGGTGTGTGGAGTAAGTGTTCTCCACGTTCATTCCAATCATGTTTTTCAAGTTTTGAGTGGTACGGGGATGGTGTGTTGTGCTTACAAGTTTTGTCTGGCGGTCTTTGGATCGAGGGACAAGGGAGCTTGATCCATGGTGGTGATGAATGCGATATCAAGGGGACGAGGGCCAGAGGGTTAGAATCGGATGACCAGTTTGGTCCCTGGCGGTGTTATGAATGTCCAAACCGTGGATTAAGGGGTGGAAGATGGTGGGAAATGGCAGCGGCGGGGGTCGACGCGAGTTTCCTCCAGAGAGGTTTGTCAAGGCGGCTCCAAGCTCGGCGTGGTTTGGGATGCGGAGGTGTTCGGGTGGCCGGTCATCAATGGTGATGGACTTTGCAAAACATCGAGACGTTGTTGGTCGCGGCTACGCCTGAGGGTTCTCGGGCGGGCAAGACAACGACGATAGTAGTGGCGGGGGACAGCGTAGAGGCAACGGGAGTAGTCGATCGGTGCTTCGATCCATAACAATTGTTCGTTTGACTGTAGAGTAGACAGGTACCATAGGGACTTTGTTCTCAATCGACAATAGACTTTATCTGTCTGCTATAAGTGCTCGGATGATTTATGATCCGATGCGAATTCTGAGCATTGACTCAGAAAGACCGGTAGGGTCCAATAGACGGTCAATTCAACCAGCGAGGGGCGGAATGCACCCTCGCCTCGATCAATGAGGACTTCGAGGTCCGGGGGGTCTGCCGGTAATACCACCTCACTAGACGTAGGGTAGCATCCGTTCCACCAAGTACTGGCGTGACATTCTCCTACCAGATCGAGAACCAAAAAATTTACGTTTTTAAAAGCCCTCATATTATCATCATAGGGGGTACGACGTCAACTGGTTTCTCGAGAGGATGCGTAGTCCAATTGAGCCATCCCATTCCATGGTTACAAAACTGTCCAGACCGACACTCTCGGGCTTCAACGTTTATTTTGGTGGTCTCGACCGTCAATGCATTATTCTCCTGGAGCACAATCTAGAGTATCCGTCTCAATCTTCCGAAAAGGGGCCCGCTCTATCCTAGCTTCCAGTTTAGATTCGTTCTACCGGTTTATTCGGGCGCAATTGCATTATCACCTTCTAGACAACCTTGTGAAGCTCTTCAATCAATGAGCTTTTATTTTAATGTCCGTTTTCTTCGTCCCATGATGTTAGAGCTTGCTTTTCTTGATTTTATTTTCTCTTATGACTTATAATATATAGTTGCGTATTCCTATAAAATAATTCTTCAAATAAAAACTAGAAATCAATAATATTTGTTAGATTTGAAGTGTGAATGTTTAGGATTAAATAATTTCGTACTAATATTTTCGTAATTTCATATTTTTTTATTATATCTTATTTTCAATATAAAAAACCATCTTAAGATCAGGAATCAATGAATTGATTCTTAGATTTTATTTTAAAGGCTGGTTTCAATGTAAGTATTTCCCCATAATTAATAACTTCCATTTTTCGTTAATTTTTTTTGATAAGCGCATTGAAATTTTATTGAAGGTCGATCTCCAAGGTGGAGAAAACCTAAAGCGTAAAACCATAACAAAACTCTCCCATGGAGAAACAGGGGCATACCCCTTAGCAAAAAAGAAAATACAAGATTAACCGACAATCATCAAAACTCGGGACTTCTGCCTCAAACAACTTTTAGGATCCATTTGCCAATCACCGAACGAACGATCACTCCGGATATCATTAGAGGTCCATAAAACATTAAAAGAGTGACTCTGAATTTTACCAAAAACTGTATCTGCAGATTCCATAATCATATTGAAGACCACAGAATTCCTGAGTATCCAAAGCTGCCAACAAACTAAATAGGCCACCCGAACCCAGTGTCTCCACCAAACACTGCGACCACACCCCTTCCACGCCAAAACTCCCTCTGATATTGATTTACTGGTCACCCAAACAACTCCCCACCACTTATACACTTTACCCCAAATAAACCAAGACAGGTCACAGTGCAACAATAAGTGATTTACATCTTCCATACCACTTCTACAGAAACGACAATACATATCATTTAAAGTGATCCGAACTCCTCTTGCCTTCAAAAAAACTAATGTTGGTAATGCTAATTGTGCAGCTAGCCACATAAAAATTGTGAATTTGGGAGCAATACCCTTAATCCATAAAATCGAAGCCCAAGGAACCTTAGTTGCAGCTGAATCTCCGGATAAAATAGAATAACAGGCCGAAACATTGAAGCCATCCGGCCTCGCCTGCCAAATAATCCGGTCCTCTACATTCACCAAGACCCGAGCAGTAGAGATTAAAAGTAACAAATTATTCCTTTCAACCCTCTCCCAATCCCAAAGTCTACGTCTCGGCTCAATCACCCATCTACCATTCCTCCATTTATCGACTACCCAACTCAACTTGTTATCATATCGATTATCTTGAGCTTTTAATTAAATAGATCAGATACAAGTTTATATTTTAATAGACAGTCTCATATAATGTGTGCATGAAAAGAGATGTTAACATAGGTTTAATCATGCTTTAACATGATATGAAAGTTAGGCAGTTGGTAGCTTCATTTGAAGTAAATGCTAAAGTGATGTTGTTGTTTATGGAGGAGATGTTTGGGAAGGGAATGAGAAAGAGGATTGATGAACATGAACATGAACATGAGAAGAGAGTTGTTGTTGAAACAATCACGAGTCTTCTCCCGAGGGAAAAGGATGCGATCCCTGCCAGCTTTCTCTCTACGCTGCTCCGATCCGCAATATATCTGGAGACAACAGTCGCATGCAGGCTCGACCTGGAGAAGAGAATGGCCTTGCACTTAGGACAGGCTGAGCTGGACGACCTCTTGATTCCTTCGTATGGTCACACGTTGTTTGATGTCGACACCGTGCACCGAATCATGGCCAATTACCTTATTACCCATGATATCGATGATGATGATACGGAACGGGTTGGGAAGCTGATGCAGAGCTACCTTGCCGAGGTCGCCTCTGACCTTAACTTGTCCGTTTCCAAGTTCACTACTCTTGCGGACCTCATTCCTCAACAATCAACAATAACACATGATGCTATGTATAGAGCCATCCATATCTACCTAAAGGTCCATTTTCTCATACATGTAATTATAAGTAACCTTAGGTTCTTAAGTCATCAGGCTAGTGTTTGACCCGTTTTTGTGTATGAACTACAGGCTCATCCAGACTTGAATGACGTGGAGAGGAAGAAAGTGTGCAGCTTGATGGACTGTCAGAAGCTATCACCCGAGGCTCTCGATCACGCTGCTCGAAACGACAGCCTTCCTGTCCGAACTGTTGTTCAAGTGCTTTACTATGAGCTGCAACGCCTCCGACATCATGTCAACGAATCACGCCTTCCTCGTAATATCCACACTAGAGCTCCTGATGATGAGGTGTCGGTATTGCAAAGAGAGAAGGAGAAGTTGGAAATGGAGTTGGTCAACGTGAACATGAAGTTGAAAGAGATTCAAAGATCCGCTATGATGAGCTCGGGAGGAAGCAGTCCGCAAAGGAGCAGCAGCATGATAACATCTGCTGATAAGCCTAGTTTTTCTAGAAAAACATTTATCAACTTGGTGTCCAAGAAACTCGCCAAGCTTTCTCCTTTTGCCCGTTCGGCTGCCACGGCTCGGACAAAACCTCTGAAACATCGGAGGCACTCCATATCTTGACACAATATTGGTCTCTTTTATGTGTGTTTCTTGCTTGGTTTCTTAGCATAAAGTATACTCTTAATTTGTGTCTGGGTTGCTTCTTTGGCTTTCATCTTTCTATTGTGTATGTATCATGTTAATTAGTATGTTACATTACATCTAAAAGATTGGAATCCTGTTGCCACTTGATAAACATTCGATAACATCTTTTATCATCGTAAACTTTTAAGTATATCTAGTTTTAATATGATATCAGAACTTGGTCTTTAACTTGTTCCATACAAGATCACATTACCAATCCATGATAAACTTACTATTTTAGAGAGAATCTCGTTCAATGAAGGGTCTTTCCTGGCTCTAGGAGCAAATGCCACATAATCTTTACACCACCCATTAGTGCTACAAAACTAAGCAAGACATCGAATCGGGTATCAAACAAAAGCATCCATCACAGATTGGCCGTCGATAGGCACAGTTTAAAATCTCTAGCATACCGACTCTCTCAGAAGAACGCCAACTACGAAGTCATGTTGAGACTCAAAACTTGGAAAAGCCAAGGAGCTGGCTGGTTTAGCCTCAATTGCTCTCCCTCAACTTCAAGTTGATGCGTGCCAGTGTTTACTATATGGCTGGAGGCAGTGGAAGAAGAAGAGAAGCTGCTAGGACCGCAATCTGAATGTATCGGTGTAATGATCTCAGTCTCCTTCCTAGGGTTGTGACTTAAACCCAGACCTAAAGTCAGCTCAATCTCACTCTCTTCCACTGATTCTGCAATACAATCGTCTGCAGGCCTCTCCAAGTCGACCTTGAACCTTTGTTTCTGATGGTCTCCACGATCACTTACTGTGCTTTTCATCAGCATCTTCTGGATCCCATATAGACGATGAAGCTCGTATACCTAGAATGATAAGTACTAATCCTCAGCTACAATTGCCTTATAACAAAAACAAAAGAAAACAAGAAGAGTATATATATATATTTATATTTATAGTACCTGTTGTCTGAATGTTTCTTCATGTTTAAGCATGGCCAGTCGCATGTGCTCCTTGTCATAGGGCTTGAAAAGCCTCTCCATCGTAACAACTTAAGATAGCTTGTCTGATAAATTAATGCTGCATAAATGAAAAACAATGAATTATAAATGTTGTGTGAGTGAGTATGATATGTTTGTTTCCATGCTCTCATTTTTGGTTGGGCCCACACCAAAATGACTTCTATTCACACACACAAAATATCCTCCCAACATGACAAGTTTCCATTTACATCAGCAAAAAATAAAATTCTTTTTAACTATTATGCGTCGTCTTGATTCTTGAAAAAGAAAATTTATTACGATCTGGGATCATCAGATCAAGGATTCAAACACTTGAATGACTACTGAGTTAGTTAGAAATTAATTTATTTTCTTACACTTGTAAGTGCAAGAGAGAAATCTTATTGGAACTGGAAACAAGACTATCATGATATCTGAAATGAAAACTTGTCTTTGTTTGGGATATGTAACATGAAAACGCAGATGCTATATCTAGCATCCCAAATGCAAAATGTTCTTCATTTTCCTGAACAACTCATGGAAGAAAAGTGAAGAGATCAGTTTTTCTTTCCAAGAAACAAAGTATACTTTCCAACACCGAAATGAAAAAAAAAAAATCACAAAACAAGCGAAAGAAAGCCATCCATGACTTGACAAAACAAGAAAACTCCATCTTTTAACCAAAAAGACAAGTTGAGCACTAATTAAGTTCATGATATGTACAGAAAAGGGTAGTTACGAAAACATTGAATCTTACTAACCTGTAACCGAGTTTGATCAACAACCGAGAGAAAGATCGAAGTCGAAGAAGGCAACAATTTCAGCAGACAAGTTTGTTTGCTCCCATGAGAAAGAGAAACCCAAGTGTTGGTGTGGTAAAGCATTTGGATAGTTTTGAGTTTAGATAGGATGGTTATAATGGTAATTCACAAACCCAGTCCTGTCAAAAATGTTTATCCATATAATAATATCAAGGATCAGCACGTATAATTATAATTATAATTATAATGATAGATGGGGAATGGTAGGTGTAAGTTTATTAGATCCAAATCAGCTTCTAACATTATATTCACATCCATTAATTAACTGTTTTAGGATCTGAAACTAATAAATATAATATATCCTATAAACTTATCTAATCATGTATTCTAAAAATAAGATATGTTAATGTTACAAGTTAAGCTAGGTGGGTCAGGCCTTGTGAAAGTGATGCATCGTCACGCTTGCCCGGCAGTGGACAAACATTACAACAATAACAATCATGACTGGTTCAGGACAAGCAATCATCAGCTTAATTAATTAGCTAAATCACATGCACCCGAGATTAGTCTATATATATATCCTTAATCTGCAACAAACAGTTGTCATAATCCAAACATCATCAGACAAGATAATAAGTGTTTAAGTTTATTGATTATGATGCGATATATGGAGGAGTGGAAGGGCACACAGACAGTTAGATCTGAATGGTACGATAACAATTGGAACAGTCCAAAAGGGGAAGACTGGCCACAGGATCTCAAATCCAACAGTTGACAGCCTTGGAATTTTTATATATTCTACAGTGTAAGACCAAGCACAATCATTATTGCCGTTTATTGGCCCATGTGCCTCCAATCAATATTCTTACTACAAACAACACTAATGGACCCTACCTTTCCCATAATATATCTCTTCTCTTCTATTTGTTCTCTTTTATAGTGTATCTCAAAATGAACACATAGGTTTAAGAAAACGTATTTACCAAGGGTAAATTTCATAGAAATAGTCTTGGTAGACCATCTACGGTGGTGTCGATTTGTGGTTTAGTCGTGTCGTCGAATCATACGGATTACAGGTTTTTGGCAACGAAATGAACCGATATGTATTAGAGAACGTATTTATGAAAGATACAAGTTTTTTTTTTCCGAGGAAAACGGAGTATTGCTGGATTTTATAAATTATTCGGTGAAAACATACAAACCATTCTTCACAACTTACAACCGTTGCTCGCACAAGAACAACGGTAAATATTGTAGACCAGACAAGTTAGACCATAACATTACCGACCCTTAATCAAACCTGCAACGCAACATAATGCACCCAGAACGTGCAACCAAACCGTACATGCCAAAAGTGCAACAAAATGCACACCATAAGTGCCACATAAGGGGCACACCAAAGTACAATCGGTGCACATAAACGAGCAACTTATGCACACCAAGCTGCAACAAGTGCAGTTATTTGGGATAAACCCAACCCGACCAAACTAAAACCAAAACCTAAAACAACATAGAAAACGAAAACATAAAACTCCGGCGAAGCAGCACCCCAATCACCACGGCTCCGACGAGGAATAGTAAATTTCCGACGAGACTGGCGACCTCCACCTAAACCAGAACAGTACCAACCGGAGACAAAGCCTCACGGTGAAGAGGTCCATGGAAGGACAACAAACCTGATTCACCAAGCCGTGGTAAGACATCAGCCCTTCCGAGCCAAAACTGCTCGCGATGGCCAACCCATCGGGAAGGCGCAACACCGGACGGGTCGACCAGCCCGTGTCGACCATCCAAGCACAGAGACTAGAGAGAACCTCCTAAGGGCAACAGCTCCACCCAACAACGAACTCCAAATCTGGCCGGCAACCAGATCTGATTGGCGGGCTGAGACTCCGATGTTTATGAAGCGTAATTTCATAGAATTGAACGTAAATTTCATGTATAATTCTCGTAAGAGCATGAATTTATCTTGCTATTCTATCCACAACATAATTCAAAGGTGTCAAAGATATGGAGTCTTTAAAAAATGGGAAAAAAAATAAAGTTTGTGTTGTTTTTTGAAGCCAAAGACTAGCGTTTTGAAGCGTATAATCTCCTTTTACCTTATCTAACTGTGATTCTCATGATAGCTCACTGGTTTTAATTCTTATTCATCATAATTTCAATTTTATTATCACTTTAACAAGATGACATCTTGAAATAAGGCTTTGGTATCACTTTTTAAAGAATTTGGAATAACAAGTGAATTGTATTGGATGATATATTTGATCAAAATAATAAATATATTGATCTAATATGAATACTTCTTTCCCACAATTAGAACCACAAAAATTATATCACATGCTATTTTAACTAATCATGTAATAGGATCTTGAGTTTTGGGTGAGGAATAAAAAGCATACATACAATTATAGGAAGATTTATACATAGTATATGGATAGATTTGCTCCTGGCGGAGGGGGAGGGTTTGGAGTCAACTCACTAGTTATTCTTGGGTTCTAGCTGTATTAGACAGATTGGAAGCCAGAAGAATCGGTGATAGATGCATCGTGAATCCGTGACAGTCTAAATTATATTCAGACATTAATAATAAACTCAACAATGATTGAGATCTCATTGAGGGTTTAGAAGAAAAAGATTATTTTGCCCTTCAAAAAATAATCAAAGTTGCCTTTCCGACATTTCACCAGTGAATCGTATAATCTTTGTTGTTAGTTAGCTGTTCAAAAAGTTGGCACATCAAAATTTACACCAAATCATTCTTTTTACATTACACATTTAATGGATGATTAATGACGGAACAAAAAATTTAAGGACTAATAATCCTAAAATGAATAATATTGATTCCACAAAGAAAGAGAAGAATAAAAAATATATAAATCTACTTAATCCTATTTTTTTAAACGAGATCAATTGCAATTAAACAAAAGTTGTGGTTACAAGGTAGGACCGAAGACCTGAGCTGCAGAATAAGTCCTGGTCCCCTCAGAATACTGACACTTTTGGACCCGTAGAAACAGTCTGCTTACGACTTCACAGACACTAATAAACTTGATATCCCGTTCCACCCTCCCAATATCATAGGGACGGTTGAACTAAAACATAACAACCAACAAGAAGTAATATCCAATCAAACAAAACAAAGCAGTACTGAAAACAACAACAATAAATCCAGCATTATAGTAAAATAGTTTGTAGAGCTTTCGGTATCATCCTGAGGCGAGTAAGCACCACCCACCCCGGGTCTGGAGGTGTGGGGACACCGTCCCACCCCACTTCCCAAGGCCTTTTCATTGTCCCTAGCGGGGCTGTTTGACGCACTCGCCTGTGATCATCCTCACTCCAAGCCTCGTCCCGGTTCAGACGTTCCATAGCCAGGCCTCGTACCTTTCAGCCCTTGATCATCGTTCCACATGGAGCCGGAATGTTGTGGCTTTTCCCCCCGCTATCCTGCTTGCTAGCGAGAATCGATAGCGACTCGTTGGAGCTGCTACGGCCGGAACCATAATGATATCATCATCATACTCCTCTAGATCTAGTTCCACAAGTACCGTCCCGCGAGGCCCCTTCAGGTTCTGTGGACGCAGAGCCGCCATCAAAGAGGATTCCCCTGTGGTCGGCGTAGATCGGGGAACATGCACCGGTGCAGGTACCGTCCTCGAGTTCCTCGCAACCGGAGTGGGTGTTGG
>JAYMTN010002488.1:0-11019 GCA_036897425.1 Erodium trifolium | reverse complement strand
ATGTACTAGACAGTGGAATGCGGAGGCAATTCGAGGATTTTTCGACGATAGAGACAGTTCAGCCATCCTAGCGGTTCCAACGAGCACCTCCGCCCCCTCGGATTCATGGTACTGGTCTGGTGAACACCTCGGTCAATATTCGGTCAAGTCAGCCTACGACGTCCTCAATCATGCATGACTTCCTCTCCCAGCTTTTCTTCGGACATCTAGACATCAATATGAGATCTCGATGTCCTCCCCAAAATCCGTAGTTTCTGATGGCAGACATGTGCGGGTTGTTTCCAAGTAGCAACCAGACTTCGAACCCGTAGGGTGGACGTGGAATCTTCCTGTCTTGTGTGTCAAGTGGGGATGGAGTCATAAATACACCTCTTGTCACATGCCCGGTGCCGACAGATTGTTGGCGTCTCAGTGATTTGTCCCTACCTGCTGAAACTAAGGACATCATAGAATGGTTGCTAATCATCCTAGGTATCAACCATCCGACTAGAAGTGGGGAGGTGGGTGCATACTTTGAGAGCTATGGAAGGCTAGAAACAAGAAGGTGTGTGATGATGTCACCCCATGACAGCATCCATCCAACATACGACCTCAATACTAAACGTAGGATGGTTGGAGGTAAAAACCCGGTGGAGAACAGGAACCTCTCCCCCACCTCAGGTAGGCAGTGGAGCAACAACCACATGGACCTATCCATCCTAGGGGACGTGGGTCATTAACACGGACGACGCCCTTTTAACATCAACGGGCCATCTAGGAACAGACTAGGTATGCATGGATGCTACAGGTCAGATTCTTCGGGCCCGGTCTACATCATCTCACGGTCCCTAGAACTAGGGTTTGGTGGAGGCTTATGTCATCAGGGACATGCTACAGTGGCTCGTGCAGAAACCACGTCAAAGAGCCATCGTTAGAAGTGATTGTAAGGTCATAGTAGATATGATCAACAAAAAGGAGAGGATCCTCTTCTCCCTAAGGAACAGTTGTTAACGATTGTATTTCCATAATTTCTAGACTCGAGGCAATGCAATTCTATTTCGTAAAGTGGATAGCGAAAAAAGAAGCTCACTGGCTTGCCAAAGCGGCTTGTTCCTCCCATGTCTGGGAATGGCAAGGAGAGTTTATACGAAGCCATTCCATCGTGTCATTATTGCCGAAATTTAAATAATATATCTCGTTTAAAGCTCAAAAATAAAATACAAACAACATTTATCAGAAAATATATTGGTAACAACGAGGAATAAGCGCAAATAAACAAACACAAGGAGCCATAGACCTTATTAGATGGTTGTCTTGAGCTGTTAGGAAAATTCGGCTTGCCTCATCTCATGAAAGAAGACCAGGGAGACCCGGGCCATACTGGTGTAAGGTGGCCTTCCAGCCCCAACCCGGCACCCAGTCTAGTGAATCAAATCCCTCGGTGAGACTGTTGTGCATACCTCGCTAGTGAGTCTCAACCCTTCAGATCCTCCTTAGCGTCAGTGTGGTTTGGAGAGGCAAACCCACGTGGACTGTGATCCCGTCCACCTACCTTTGATCCCGATCTCATAAATTTTTATCACTAAGTCGATCTCCATCCATATTGGATCACTATCAACGTCGACCTTTCCCATCCCCGGCCAACCGAGGCCCCAACACCTCTACCATAACAACCCTCGCAACCCCAAAAGATGGTCGGCGACTCTACTCTTTGGCCCATCGTTGTTGAGCCCGTTGTTGCTCCGTCAAACTTGTCCCCGTCTCCTCTATCGCCTACAACACAGTTCCGCGCATCACCACCGCCTTTGGCCGCGCGTAGCGCATGTTGACCATGCGCACAACGTGCATGGTACCAACACTCTGTATTTATAAGATACCAACACCCGTGTATGCAAGGCATCAACACTGTGCTATATAAGGTTACGTACCAACATTTTGTATAATATCAACACTCTGTATGTGAGTGTCATCACTATGTATGTAGATATAAGCACTATGTTTGGTAAAATATCAATACTTGGTGCGCACATCAACAATAGAGGGCCCATGTGTCAACATCTTGCACGCCCTGATGATGTCAATACGCGCATCATGTGATTCAGATTAACCCATAATTTGCAAAATAAAATATGGTTTGTATTTAATACCTATCCTATATATCAAACAAGGACAAAGTTTTAATATTTTAGACATAAAAACTAATACAAGAAACACTAACACAATTTATAATAGTTTAAATAAGTTTATTTTTAGAAAGAAAAATAAATCAGATTTGATCGGGAACAAACAACGGCTGTCTGAGATCCACCTCTTTGTCCTGATTTACCGAGTTCGTGTAATAATAGTACCACAAAAGTCATAAAGATCAGACAAAAGAAGAAAAGCCGATAAAAATAGAAAGCGAAGCGATATGAATTAGAAAAGGAGGGCGGGTCCCACCAACGTGCACTTTTTTCTATTATCTTTATTGTGCACTTTTTTTATCAGCTTATGTCACTTTTTGCCTACACAAAAATATCTCTCAGAAATATCTAATTTAAATATCTATTTACACACTACACATCTCTCTTTACAATACCCAAAAAAAAATCTATTCCACACACTTCCCATCTCTTCCACTTCTAGAGATAGAGAGAGAGAACCCAGACCTCTGAAGAAAAGCTCCTACCTCAGCAGCCTCCTAGGGTTTCAATTTTCCCCCAATTTGTTTATTGCTCCAATTTTGGCTCTTTACCAGATCTTCACCTCTCTTTTACGGTAATTTCCCCCTCTTTTTTGGGTTTTTAGGGATGTTTTGATGAATTGATGAGGTTTCTTCAGATTTTTCTCAGTTTCTGCTTCTGGGTATTTTCAATTTATTGCAGAAACTTGGATCTTAGATGGGATTGTTCTGTTTTGTTTGGTTTGGGGGTGATGTTTTGTGTATTGTGTGGATAAATGGTATTTTTGTAAACTCTTTTTACATGTGGGCCTGATTCAACTTGCTGAATTTGTTTGTCTGTAAATAGAATGGTTGTTTTGTTCTTGAATCTGGTGTTGTTGGCATAGAAATTTGATTTCAGTTGGTTATATTTGGAAGTGTTTTGTCACTGAGAGAATGAGATTAAAAGTGTCCATTTTTGGTTGATTTGTTACTCTTCATGATTGTCATAGATTTCCCCTTTTCATTGATAAGCTCTTGTGCATTCAATACTCTTTATTCTGTTAGCTGTTTCCAATCAACCCCTGTTTTTTGCTTGTCTGTCTCCTCTCTGTGCTACTTATTACTCTGGTTTAATGTCCATATATAGAGTTGCTTGATGATAGAGATGAAGTATGGACTTCCTGTTTGAAATGAAACATAGTGGTTTTATTTTATCTTATACCAAACTGATTTTGTATCTTTTTGAAGGTTGTAGAAAAGGTCAGTGAATTACTGGATTTTGGCGGAGACCTTGAATTTGAAGGAATTATATAGGAATTTTCGATAAAGATCAGTGTTCGAAGATGGGTTTTATGTGCGATTTCTGCTCGGACCAAAGATCCATGGTATATTGCAGATCTGATGCTGCATGCTTGTGTTTGTCTTGTGATCGAAGTGTCCATGCTGCCAATGCGCTCTCCAAGCGCCACTCAAGAACTCTCTTATGTGAAAGATGCAATTCACAGCCTGCGATTGTTAGATGTGCAGAGGAGAACATATCTCTGTGTCAGAACTGTGATTGGACGGGTCATGGTAATTCTACATCTTCTTCAACGCATAAGAGACAGACTATCAATTGTTACTCTGGTTGCCCGTCAGCTTCAGAACTTTCTTCCATCTGGTCTTTTGTTTTAGACTCTTCTGTTACTGACTCCACTTGTGAGCAGGAAATGGGTTTGATGAGTATCACTGAGAACAGGGAGGCTAATAGCTGGGGTCCTGAAAAAAAAATCGCCCAAGATTGTTCTGGTACAGTTGAGATGAACGATTGGTGCAACACTGATAAACAAAGTGTTTGGGCTGGGTCCTCTTCGGTTGCTGAACATAACTCAGATTCACACAATTCAGACCAGCCCTCTGGTTCTGCTAATGCTATGCTTCCCAAGGTACGTGGTTGTATTCTATTATTTGTTAACATGGAGGTGTAGTTACATATCTATATGGATTAATTGCAGAATGGCTATTGTGTAATATAGGTCTTTTGCGCAAAACTATCCCCAACTTTAAAACGTCATTTACAACTACCTAAACTTTCAAAATTGCATATAGCTCTTTTTCGCCAATAAATGATGAAAACACCCTTGACCCTAATCGAGAAATATTGTTTTTGCGCCTTTTTAATAGCCTTATTGTCTAAGGAGTCTTATTACATCTACTCAACCGTTTTCTATATCCAACCTAAATGTTTTGGGTAGTTATGAAGTCTTTTTTGAGATCATGATCAAGGCCATTTTCTGGTGAAAAAGAGCTATATGCAATTTTTCGAAAGACATAGTATACAATATCTATATGTGATTAACTAACCCTATTTAGGGTTAGTTTCAGATAGCTATTGTGTACTTTACATACTGAGAAATGTCAAGTACCCACTTTTTTCATAATTCGGAGTCTTGGCCTGTCTATATATATGAATTGCACACTCATGGGATTTTCCAGTGCACAACATTCTCTATATGTGCAATTATAATTTTCTTTGGCTACTGTTTTGGGAACCTAACAAGAGGCATTACACCGAGGATCGTATATTTAAGGACTGTAACTACTCAATTAAAAACCTAGTAACTGATGTTTTCATTTTCTTTGGCTATAATTTATTGTTTTATGTCGTGCTTGCTAAATTGTACTATGAATAAGTGTCATTTACTTTGTTGAGATCTTGATGGATTTTGAATATGCAGTTGTGTGGCTCTGGAACTAAAGGTCTGGGATTATCTGAAGATGATATCTTTGAAGACTTCAATATGGATGAATTAGATTTGGATCTTGAAAACTATGAAGAACTCTTTGGTCTTGCTCTTACTCACTCTGAAAAGCTTCTTGAAAATGGTGGAATTTCAAGTTTGTTTGGAATGAAGAGAATGTCTGCTGCTGATCTCAACTGTAATAATGGTGCAGCGCCAGCTGAGGTACTCTAGTCCTGCTTCACTTCTATTCATCATTTTCATTATCAAACTTTTCAGTTCTGTCAGTATCATTGACAGGAATTTAATCTTCATATACCGTAGGGTTTATTGCAGATAATTATTACATCTTTTGCACATAACTATTCCAAATTTCAAAAACTTGTACATCCAACTACTTAAACTTAAAAAAAAATTGCATTCAGCTCTTTTTCGTTACAAAATGACAAAAATGCCCTTGACCCTATCTCAGAAAATAACAAATTTTCGTCTTCTTAATAGTTTTATCTTTTAAGGACTCTTTTTACATCTACTCTTCCGTTTTGTACATCTATGCAAAATGTTTTTGATGGTTATGAAGTCTTTATTGAGACCAGGGTCAAGGGTATTTTCATCATTTTTGGCGAGAAAGAGTTGCGTGTAGTTTTTTGAAAGTTTACGTAGCTAGATGTAAAAGTACAAACTTTGGCATAGTTATGTGTAAAAGGCGTAGAGTACGCAATGACTATCTGCACTTAACCCTATACTGTACACTTTGAAGTATTGTTGAGCAGATCGAATTTGGATTAGTGTTTCTTTGAATTCTTTCATAATGTACTAACATACATGTTCCATCATCTCCAGCGGTCATCTATTGGACTTGGCAATGCGATGCAGCCAACATGCAGTGATGGAGCATCTGCAGATTCGATGATGAGTGCCAAAACTGAACCTATCCTTTGTTTTGGGGCAAAGAAGGCTAATTCAGACCTATCATTTTCTGGAGTTACCGGAGATAGTACTGCTGGGGATTATCAAGATTGTGGGGCTTCTCCAATGCTTGTAATGGGAGAGCCGCCACCGTGGTGCCCTCCTTGTCCTGAGAGTTCCTACACATCAGCTAACAGGTGTGATGCTGTGTTGCGCTATAAGGAAAAGAAGAAGACACGCAAGTAAGTATAGAGTCACAGAAATGTTCCAAAGATTATTATCTACTCCCTTTGTGCCTAAATAAGTGTCTTGTCTAAGTTTTTGTGAGAAGTAAGGAATGATGGAGTAAGTGATTCGACTTTTTCCCCACATTCCTGACTCTAATCCCATAACACGTGAAATATACATATATTATTGGTGATTTATATATAATTAATTCGCACATAAATCTGATGCCCATTTTAAGACAGTTGAAGTATAATAATTAGGGATAATTGCAAAAAAAAAAGTGTTGCCGATCATAGCCTTCTTCTTTGATAATGACAAAAAAGGGAACTTGTATTTTTTGTTGCACTTGTATCAATTCGATTTAAAATGACAATTTTGTCCATGAAATTGGAAAAATAAAAATCATGCAATGCCATAGAATTGTTTCGAAGAATATTATTTACTCTCCTTGTGCCTAAATAAGTGTCTTTGTCTTTGTTTTTGCCTAAAAAATTAAGGAATAGTGGAGTAAGAGAATTCTTACACACATTTTGAGGCAGTTTGAAGTACAATGAGTAGTGATAATTGCAAAAAAGTACTCTTGTGTTATCCACTTTTTGCAAAACATAGCCTTTTTGTCTGATAATCAAGGCAAGGTTATGATTTGCAAAAACTGAATAGTAGATATCATGTTTTTTTTTGCAATTAATCCCTAATGATTACTTGGGTCGTTTTGCCATTTTTTCCATTTTTATCTTCTTGTACTATATTGTGGATATATCACATGCCTTCACTAAAATGTGAATCCTGGCACTACATTTCATATTCTCTGTTTTACAAAAATATAGATTCAGGTTCAACTACTTATGATGCATCAAGCCTTATCATTATGTGGCTTGAAATATGTTCTAATCATCTGCTCTGTTGCAGGTTTCAAAAGACGGTGAGATATGCATCCCGCAAAGCAAGGGCTGACGTCAGAAAGCGAGTGAAGGGTCGGTTCATCAAGGCCGGCGATGTTTATGATTACGATCCTTTGAGCCAGACCCGGAGCTGTTGAAAGTACAATATTCAATTGTGCATCCTACACAAGGGATGTGAAATTGATGCATTATTCTCATGCAATGACATGGGGTATGATTCTATGATCTCTCAGGACCCAAAAATGGTGGATATAAAAAGTGGGGTTCGGACGTTTCACGGATAGAGGACTGATCGAATGTGACCTTACCATTATAAGAATGATTCTCATTTCTTCTCTGTATATATGAGCAAGTCCTACGACCGATTCTTCTCTATATTTGTAGCTAGGGAGTCCTGAAAGCCCTTTGAAAAGATCAGACAATGAACTCGTGCTTGTATTTTTGTTCCGTGGACAATGTGTTATATATAGGGTTTTTATGTATGCAATTGAGAGAGATGTAGTTTCATAAATCTGATGGATCTTAGTGAATTTCATCGCATTTTGTAAGAACATGAGATGTCTTTGGTGGATGTTGATTAACTTTAATAAAGTAAGTGTGTGAAACTGGTTGATTTAATGGCTAAAGTTTTCCTTTCTAACAAGAAAAGCGGACCGATAAATATAGGAGAATTACAAACTATGAAAAATCAATGTATAAAGATATCGGTCGTAATGATACTATTTTTAATCGAAAAGAAGAACATGCATTAAAAAGGATAATGTGAATTCTGGGACAGACACCAAAAGACAATAAAATGAAAGAGCAAATGTAGGGTCTAAAGGCCAGGGCTAACACAATGCCCCTAAAAGCTTAAAAACCTACGAAACTCTTAGAAACTCGATAATACAGTGCCATTAAAAGCCCAAATGCATGTGGAACTCTTAGAAGCTCTCCACCACCCCCGTTGCAGGAACAAACAATATCAGCGGGGACCTAGATGCCACCGTAGATTATACTCTATCATTGTGCATTAAAAATGATATCGTTACTTGCTACTTTTTTTTTTGAGCGTATTGTGGAAACTTTATTAAGTAAAGATGAGTGATAACAGAACTGAAAACAAGAGCGAATGGTGAGGCATAGTTCATGGCAGTCCCAAAATGCTGACCCAGTAACTAAAATGTCTGGCTAATCTAGGTGACTTCTTAAGGGATGGATCCCTATTGCAATGGAGGTGTGCTATTATCACATCTTGTACTTATCCGGGCTCGCCTTCGATGAGCCTTTTTTTCTCTAACGAACACGCTGGTCTTTTGGTAGAAACCTTTGGTGGAGGTAAGGATGATGCTAGGCATTCAAGGAGGTTCTCAAGAAAAGGAGGAGGCTTAGGATCAGGTTGGGACGGACGTGTCTCCTCAACAACGTCCTACTCTCCCGTCTGGTATTCATTTAACCTGTTACGATGTATAGCAGACATTGCCTGGTTGTTTGGGCCAATATAAGATCCTATTCTTGATCCACGACAGCATAACGCCACCGTCGATCTTCCACTAGTTGCTACGCTACTCTGAAGGAGACATCACTGCGTTCCATCATCAACTACACCTTCAAACCCATCCCCTGAAAAGTAATAACAAGAATTCATATGGTGATGCAACATTATGAGGAAGCTGGAAAAAAATGTATGATGGAGAGTGAATTGATAGGGTGATGCAACACGACAATTATGAGGAGACAGATCAAAAGACCTAAGATATATCATAGCCACATATTCAAATTCCTTGGTTAGATATGGGATTCGGTTTTATGGGTTCTCTAATATTGGGTTTGGTTTTACCAGTTCTTCATTAATACCCATACACGAATCCTGCAACCGATTCCAAAGCTATCGGCGTACGGGTTCTCTAATATTGGGTTTTGTCACCAGCGTTCCGTCTCAACGACAGATTCTCTTAGGAGTTTGTTGCTCATCTTTCTTCTTCATCGACGTTTCTTCGACCGTGCGGAATCTCCCTAAGCTTTTCTCAAGCTACAAAAATGTCCGGGTTCGACAACCTCAAGTATCCGTCGGGTTAATCTCCGGTGACGTTTCGCCACCTGCAATCGTGGCCGACTATATCCCCAGAAAATTTCCACGGGGAGGATTCAATAACTGGGACTACATCCCCGATTCGTAGCATTACTCCAACTAGATGGAAGAGTAGGTCCCGTCGCCAGCGGAGCAAGAGACGGAGCCGGCATCCCCCGTGTTCAGCCGCCTTAACGTGAACTCGGGTTCAGCTTCACCATTCCTCAGTGGAATAACGTACACTTGCCCAACGAGTTGGCATCCCGGGTCGGGCTATACCAGGATGATCATACCCGGAATACAACGTCCACGACCTAAGTATCGCATCCGTGTCCCACCACCTCCACCAATGGACACTCAAGGAAAAAAATCTGATCGTGGTCGTCCTTACTGGAAATGGACTTGGCCCGAAGAGATGGCATTAATGTCGGCATGGATGAACAACTCCGAGAACTTGGAGCATGGGGCTGACCAGACGGGTATTGCCTTTTGGGACGCCATCGCCACCTTCCAACCTACTTCATCGGAGTGAAACTCGAAGAACTGCAAGAAATATTAGAGCACAACTAATTGGAAGGTTAAGATGTTTGAAGGCTACTGGTCAAAATTCAAGTACATCTACTAATCCGGTAGATCCGATGACCAGATCACAGAGGATGCGGAGAAGGAGTACGAGGAGAAATACAGCCACGTCTTCACTTGGAAGCACCGGTGGCAGCTAGTGCGAAACAAGCCTTGCTGGCAACATTGTTTCGAGAACGAGTTCTCGACGACAAACGATGATTTCATCAGGACTAATGGTCTGCGTACACCGAGAACTCCCGACCTGAGCAACCCAATGTCTCGGATGGACATGCTAGCTTCCGCTGCTGAAGAGGCCGAGGGTTCCCGTCCAAGACCAGTCCGCGACCACTGCCCTTAAGGCCAGAAGGTCGCAAAGGCTATGAGGGCAAAGGGAAAGGACATGGCCGGTAGTCCTACCGACAACACCTTGACCAAGAGCTTGAAGGGCATCGAGAAGAACCGTGAATGCCAGGTGAAGAGTCACGAGTCACTTATGCGGGAGTAACGCTTACTCCAGGAGATAGATACCTCCCACATGGAACCCGGTGACTTGGAAACCTATCGGCTCTTTCTCCAGGGCATGGCTAAGAGGATTTCAAGGTTGGTCTGATGTGTTGTTCATAGTTTTTTGATAATACCGCTATGTGAAGTTTGTATTCGGCCGACTTTATATTAATCTACTTTATTTATGTTTCATAACGTTGGCAAGGTTTATGATTTTATCGCACAATGCTAACAACATTGCACCAAAGAATTATCGGAACATGTACGACGATCCACCAGATATTTACCAACAAATAATCACTACATTAGAAAAACGGAAGAGTAATTAGTCAGCAATTTATTTTATTGTTCCCGTCATTTATAATTTCAATTCGCATTTCCCAACAAATAGCCGTTTTGTATAAAAAAATTACAAATTTATTATGCATCCACATAATTAGACCTTGATAGACCGCGTCGGTCAATTCCAAATAGTGATGGCAAAGAATAGACTCCCCATTCGAAGTCTAGATGCTCTTAACATATTTTAAAATTTTGAATAGTTTTATCTCTCACAAGTTATTTAATGATCATTTAAAAAAATTACTTTCCAATTGAAGGACATTTAAAACCTGTCAACTTGGTATTTTATTTTATCATATTTTGATTTTGATTATTATATCATTTATATGCCTATCTATACCAACTTAAATTTGTCACTTTCTATAATATATTAGTAGATTTTGGTATTTTGCTATCATGTAACACATATTCTCAGTAATACCTCTCAAATTTTGTCACATGCTAGGAATTTATTATGATGATTTTATTATTTTACTGCCCAAAGGCCAATTTTCTCTCGGAAGTGGATTCTTCCGATCTAAGGCTGGGGGTTTCTTGGTGATAGGAGAACGATTGGTCGGTCGACTGAAATGGGCGGAGTGGGGTGGCGAAGCCGGGCCCAAGGACGAACAAGAAGGTTCCTACTATTGTGGGTCAAATGAGTCCGTGTCACGCCCCAAATCTGGCTTTGACCGAATC
>JAYMTN010002487.1:0-11021 GCA_036897425.1 Erodium trifolium | reverse complement strand
CTCTATCCCACATTGGGGTTGGGAACCCCTTTGGTGGGGGGGGGGGGGGAGGGGTTTGGGTAAAGGGGTGATACCTATGCTGTTTAGCTCTTCTGGATTTTTTTTATAAAAGCAAGCTGTTGAAGTAGCTGATAAGGCCATCGTTCTTAATTTAAAATTAAGTTTACTGTTGTGTCTCCTTAAACCACCTAAACCATCTCTGCTTAGGTGGAAGCTATATTATTTTTCTTATCATTATCCATTCCTAGTGTTCTAAAAATCTAGATATCTCATCTCCCCAAGAACACCAAGTGAAAACATCAAAACCTCGTCAGCACTGTCCAAACTCAGTCAAACTCAGTCAACTATTTTTCGTATACAATTCTAAAGTGTAGATGAAAATTTGTACTCGAAGATCTGTGCAAAGCACAAACAGGAAAAGAGATTACCGATAGCCAGTTCAATTCAATTTGACTAAGCAGGAATTAAAATGTGTCTGGAATTATCTTATTTTACTAGACTATTGCTAATTTTTTTTTGTCTTTAATACATGTATGATAACCATCCTTATTTGTCGCCTTGCCGAGTTTTGGCTCATCCCGAGTTCTAGAACTTTGTTCTTGAACTAAACTTTGGTATATTTTAGTTATTTGTTCTACGCAGACAAGCAAAATGATTTTCTAACTGCAGGACATTCTGAATGCTCGGGAGAAAGCCAAGCCTCACATTTGGACTTTTCGTACACCAGAAGAGGCATCAGCTCATTGGAATAAGCTTTTTGGACATTTAGACGAATCATAGAGATCTTCTATTTCTGTTTCCATTGGTTTATTATCTCTTGGTTCCAGTAGTTAGTAGCATCAAGAGATGGCAGATTGAACAAGCATAATAATAATGCACATCTTTCTGGCAAGTTCTGTTTTATGTTATATACTTTCAGCTGCACTTGTAATTTTCCTGTTAGATTTTGTGGAGAATGTTGTCTGTTTTACTTGTTTCCCAAGGTATGAACTGTTCGCCCTAATCTCGGGGCTTAAGATTGCAATATGAGGAGTATGATTACCAAATGTTCACTGAGCCTCATGTTTACATTCTCCTAAGGAGTACAGTGACATTGAAGTCCATAAAATTGTGGAAGAAACTAATCCAAAAATGACAGGAAAAAATTAAAAAAATTGAGAAGAAATAGTGAATATTAACCTGGGTTTTTCTCTGCCATGATAAAAAAAAAACATGTAGCATCCTTAATGTATTATTTAAGTGGCAAAAAATGTAACTATCATATTGATATCAAAATTGCAATGTTGGTGCAGGCTGGTGATTCTACTCCTGAGTCTCAAGTTGCAAGGGTCTTACATGGCTATTGCTCGTGAGAAGCCTCGGTTGGATACATTTTTTTTTGAAAAAAAAAACATGACAATAAAGTCCGATGTACAAGATAATGAATTGTAATTTTCTCATTATTTAATTGCCACAACTTTTTCTTTCTCCATAATAAACATGTATCAAAATTTGAACAAAAATAGCAACCTGAAACAAAATTGCTTCATTATTATGCATATTTTTCATGCTGAAAATCGTTCAAAGAGCTCCACAACAAATGACTCACATTGAGAAACAACTGATTTTTCTCTGGCAATGCTTTCCGGAAACACAAATGAGACCCACAACTCTTCCACTAAACAATCAAAAGGAGAGACTGAGAGTTGATCTATTAAAGACTTAATACGATGCCCATCTCAGCTGCTGCTCAGATCTCAGTTCTTGGAAAGGCACATTGGTAACCAAACTCGACTCGAACAGACCCAGATCCTTCAAGAGCTTATCCAGCAAGACACCTGCCAGATACGAAGCACCGGAGGCCATAACCCCTATGGTAAGGTAGTAGAGGACAGTTTTGAAGTAAGACTTGTGTGGCGTCTGAACATGGCCCTTCCCAATAGCAAGCAAAACGATGCACAGAAGAGAAGAGGCTGCTACCACTGCAAGCTTGTAGTCCCGATCATTGCTTACACGGAATGAGAAACCGTAGACTATAGGAGGTAGTGCACCAAATATAAGGAATGACAAAATGACTATTACTGTGTGAAGTTTGAACTTCTCTCTCCTCCCAAGCAGCTCGTAGTACCTGCCTTGAGGTGCTGTAGTTTCAGAAGAAGTCTCTCCTGAGCTGTTGCTTCTGAGTTCTCCTAGCTGTATGAGTTCATTATAAGTATGTGTTGCAGATATGCATAGATTGGGAACGAGCTGTGTGAAAAATGGAGACTTACGTTATGAGCTATAATGAAAAGTCCACCAATAAGATTTGCCACTCCTAAAGCCATGATATTCACTGCAATTACATGAAGGCAAGATCAGTACCAAAAAGTGAACTGAAATAGAATAAAGAGGAATTTATGTTTTGCTACCCTGTACTATATACGATTTACAGTTTACTACCCTTAACTTTCACGTGTTTAGTACCCTCAACTTATAAGTGTGCCGGTTTACTATCATATCCTTTAAATTTGTTGGATCGTTTGTCAAGTTTTATAGAATCCGTTATATTTAGGTTTAAGGAATATGAAATGACGAGATAGTCCTCACGCGCTCAACCACCCCTTGTAAAAGGGTAATTTCGTCATTCCATATTCCCTGAACCCTAAATTTAACGAACTTTATACATCTCCATAGATAGAGCAACAAACTCTAGGGTAGTAAGTTGACACACTTAAAAGTCCAGAGCAGTAAAGTGAAAATCAAGTATAGCACATGGTAGTAAAACACAATATCCCCAAGAATTAATTAGAAACTGGTTGGGTTATGTTAGGTAAGTATCATATCTAGAAAGCACTGATTTGTATTTAACAACTTACAGGAAGCAGCACCAGCACCAGCTGCAGAGGAGACAACACCTAGACTTGTGATCAATTCAATCAAACCACCATACACGATGCTTTTCAGAATGTCCCACTCACGGGGTTCATTTGAGTCAGCAACTACTGGATCAATCACATCTATACGAGTGTCAGTTAGCAGTGGAGTCTCTTCTCTTGAGTCACCAACAATATCTTGCTCTCTCTCAAGACCTGCAGGTTCAGACCCACTTGGAGCCACTGTCATGTTTGGGGTGGACTCTGCATTGTATCATAAGGAAATGAAAAAAAAAATGATGAAGACTTATTATAAAAGAACATAAATGCAATGTATGTCTCAGTACCTGTCTTATTCTGTTGCACAAAATCAAGTAATTTGTCTGGAGGGTAAGATAGTGGAGTTTCAGGTTGTTTGTATTCTTGTACTGAAGAATTGGAAACATCCATTCCCACTTTCTGGGGTCCATTTGCACCATCATTTTCAACGATTCTATAAACTGGTTGACTATACGAAGCAAGACCATCGCGACCAGGCAGTACCTCATACTTCGTTGTCGTATCAGTTACTTGGTTGACTTTTTCTTCAGATGTTCCATTCGTTACAGACTCTCCGTTTGAATGAACCAGACCATTCAATCCATCTTGAGGAGCCTTAATAGCAGGTAGCATTGCTGTCTGATCAATTACAAGGCCAGTTCCAGTTTCATAAGATGTAAGTGATGAGTTGCCTTTTTCAAATGTATCTGGGTAATTGAAGAAAGAGAAAGAAAAAGAAATGTAAAATGTTTTTGTTAGTAATTGAAGCATAGATTTTAATCATTGCCAGAAGGAAATGAAATTTGAAGGGTTGCAGATGAGTTCTTTTACTACCTTGCTCAACAGCTGTTGTTCTGTCATTCAACACAATTGTGCTGGCAGCAGGTGCAGGTATATGTTGAGGACTTTGCGGGGCCTGATTATCATTTTTAGGTCTAAAAATCCTGAAAAAGCCTCCTGTGAAATGTTACAAAAGAAGCTAAGCTCAGAGTCCAAGAGTAAGATCATCTTAAGAATAACCCACATATGCCATGAAAATATGAGCACTATGAAATCTTGAACCATTTTTATCAGCATCATTGCAATTGCAAGCAATACGCCGTGATTACAAGGATAAAGTATTAGGTAGAAGTCAGTTAAAACAATACCTTCAGGAATGAAGAAGCTGAAGCATGATAAGCATCTGAATACATCCGCCTCTCTTACCTGAACGTTACCCTCAGTGACAGGTGTCCGATCATCATTGGGACGACTGTCAACTCCACGCTCACCCTGATCATCTGCTAGAGGTTCAGTATTAGCATCCAGCTCGGGTCTAACTTCTTTTGAACGCTTGTGGGGCCTTGCTTTACGAAGCTTGATCTTCTTTCTTCTAAGGATAACGGTTTTGGTTATTTGACAATGACAATTAGGACAAACTAAATCATGAGTCTCCTGCTTCGCTATTACACCTTCAACATCCAGATCTGGTACGTCCAGATCACACTCTTCTTCTATCAAGTCCACTATCTCATCTGCTCCGGTATTGTTGTTACTGTTGTCATTTGTATTTTCTTCTTCAAGTGACTTTCCTACTGGTAACATACTTGGGTCAGAAAAGCTTTCGACACCCATAACTTCCCCCACTTGGTGTTCGAACTCATATACTGAATTCTTCTGAATGTCAAAGTCTTGAGAAGTGACATCCAATTTCTTGATTCCAAAAGTTGACTCAATTGGGAAGCTTTCAACAACATTTGATTTGACTTCAGAAAATCCATTAGCAGAATCAGTACCTGCAATCATAAGTGAAATACTGTGTCAAACTGCGTGAAACATTGCAAGATATCTCAAATTTGCCAATATGATTAGAGTAACCAACTCATACCCAATTTGGTTTTTCAAAACCCGTACTGAATAAAACTTATCACGCAACATATTCAATGAACCTAAGCTAAAATATGCAGAGCCACCATTGCAAAATAACCCGTCCAAATAATAATGAGACAACATGACATGAGAGAGCATAGTCCACATAAACTGCCTACACAATTGTTTCTGTACTAAAGCGTGATAATAATCCATTTTTTTGGATTCCCATAATATTCCTTACAAGAGATCTTACATTCACTGACCTTTAGTATCAAAAACAAAAGTTTTGGTACTCGTGAGATTGAGCGAGTAACCCTCAAAAGTCCAAGGACTCCCAGTTCGGTAGGTCCAATCGCAGTGATGACATTTCCATATCCCTTCAGCGACAAACAATGAAAACAATAGCCATTTTCACTAAATACCAACTACTCCCTAGAAAACAAAGTGGTGAATAACAAAACCACAAGTCCAAAACACTGAATATGTCACATAGATACATAGATCTATTACTAGAGCATTGGATCAAAATCTGCTCTCATCAATTTTTTTGGTTTCTAGCCAATAAACAATTGATGATGAAAAAAACAAAAAACAAAAACAAGAGCACATAAGTCAAGAATCATCTTAGACACAGTGGGTTTAATATTAATCGTATCTGAACCATATACAATTAGAATTTCTCACTAAAAGCTACCAAAACAAAATGACAGAGATGTTTGTCTAAACTTTCCAAACACTTCATATGACCTAATAGATTCAGCATTACCATAAAAAGCAAACCCACTGTACACATTATTACAGAACAAAAGTGCAAAACCCACATTATCAGCAGTACAGATTCAAAAAGTTAAAAGAGCAAAAATTGAGCACAACAATGGAAAATCAGAAGAACAGATAGAGGGTCGATGAAGTACCTTGTTCCCTGTCAAAGTAAACACTGTTACTGTTCTTCGATTCCGCTTCTCCTGCATCAGCATGTTCCTCCATATGACCCTCAACAGTTCCAAGCCCTTCGTCATCAGTAAATTGAAACCCAGATTCAGCTCCGTATTTCGATTCCGAAGAGAAACTAGCAGCACTGGTAACAGTACTGCTGGTACCATTTCCATTACCGTCAAAGCTACTGTGATTGTCCCCGTTTTGGCCATGGCCATGGCCATTCCTTGACCTATTTACTTGAAGACCCACATCCTCTTCCACTACCTCCTCTTCTTCTTTTTGAAGCTTGTGCTCTGAGACCCATTTCAGCTCTGGTTCCACAACCTCCTCTCCTTCTTTTCGAAGCTTGTGCTCTGAGACCCATTTGAGCTCTGGTTCAAATACCTCCGCTTCTTCTCTTTGATGCGTGTGCTCTGAGACCCATTTGAGCTCTGATTCGTGTGACTGCTCCATTGGGAGGTTTTGTATTGAGGGTGAAGAGAGGCGAGGACCGAGACAGAGCTGGAAGAGGATAGCCCACAAGCAATGGCCCAGCTGGGTCTCCTCGTCCTCTGCTTTTATGCTGTGTTTTCATCACCCACCCACTCTTCTGCATTAATGATCTACAGTTCCATGGATTAAAATTTTAATCACATCTTAATCTCTATTTAGTTTATTTAATCACTTGACATTACCACTAAATAACATGAAGTAATCATGATTAAGATTTTTCCTTTCTTTAATGGATCTATTATGATAATGCCACGTCGATTTAAGTACTTAAATTGAAAATACATAAATATAGGAGTGGGTGATCCTGATATCTACTGAATTTATACGTATAAAATAAAAGTAAATAATTGCATAGACGCTGTGGCAGCCTCAAATGTCACGCCACAATCATTAAAGCTGAGACCGCATTAAAATTTAAAATATAGGTGCAATGTCTCCGTGTAACCCATGTCTTATGCTATCCCTACATTTATGGTTACTTTTGAGATATATTTGAAGAGTCTTTAAAAGATTTGTTTTGAACTTTCACCAAAAACACTGATCATAAAAGATCACCCCAAAAAACTATTAAATGATAAAACACCGGTAACAAAGTAAACACAAAGTTCTAATATCATGGGACTAACAAAAAGAAGTAAAAACGGTTTTTAAATCGTAAGTGTTGATACTCAGTGGGCGAACCTCTCTATAAGTGCTAGCATGGTGATGTTGCGATAACGAACCATATCACATGTAGAACTGTTGATGATGGGGAGTCATAACTGAGTTTGCCCTTCTCTACTGTCCCAGATCTACTGAGTTTTTGTACCAAGTCTTCAAGTGGTGGAACATCAGAGGCACTATCCCAGCCTCTAATTCTGATCTGATCCAGCATTGGTCGGGTCTCTATTCATCGAAAAAGCTCCAAGTTTTTTTGGTCTAAGATCCGCTTCCTTGGTTTTTGGTTCCTCTGGCTCGCTCGGAATGCCTCAGTTTTCTCAAACTCTTATGAATCAGCAGACATTTTCTCACCAGGGTTCAATTATTCAGCTTCTCATTACTTTCCATGTCCCACTCGGATATCACAAAGCAGGACATCTCTCTTTGGAAGCGCTCACCAGCAAAATTCTTCTCCTCCAAAGCTTCTCACGCGTCTTTGAGAGCACTCTGATGTACCTCCTTTTACTCCACTTGATTTGTACTGATTATCTCCCCTCGGGGATCAATAAAATCATTATTTTTTAGGATAAAAAAAAGTTTGCCCATTGACGATAAAGATATAGCGTTTTGATGGACTAAGTACTCCTCCAAGGATCCAATTAGCATTGTCCTACCTCAAATGATAGATGAGGGACCTAAAAACGCATAGATGCTTGCTTCCGAGATGGTAGGGGAGGATCGTGTCAGTACTTGGTGGAACCTCTGCCACCCTGCGGCAAATGAGGCTGTGATACCTGTTAACCTCTCATTGATCCTGTCAACCCTCATTGGGTGAGGCGAGGTGCTTTCCGCCCCCGTCACTATCTTTGACACTTCATCGAATTTACTGGAACCCTCTGATTCCGCTCTCAGAAAGACTTCGACCGACCGCTTTCCCAATCCTGAAAGTGATCTTGTAGCCGGTTCTAGGAATCTTTGAGGCCAATCCCTCACCATCCTGCTCGGAAAATTCTGAAACGATCCTCGGGAGGAAGACGAGAGTTGTACAGGGTCTGTCCCGCTCCAACTTCCATCACCTATCATCTGAGGTGAGGATTGGCAGCAGGAGATGTTTCTTATGTGAGGACGGTACACTATATGTGTACGTAAAAGATAATGGGTTCTCTCCATAATTTATGTATTTAGTACAAATGTATTAGAGTGAAGTATGAAATAAAAGTACTTTATTTTTCAAAAAAAGCTTAATTATTAGCTAATATTATTAAATTAAAAATTTAAAAAGAACGTGATTTAAATATATGACAACTTATGTGTAAGAGTAACACCAAATCACATCAAAGATGTGAGATATGAAATCTCAAACATGTGAAAAGATGGGTTTACTTTATTTTATAATGATGATTATATAGAACATGAATCGATTAAGATAAAAGTCCATCTCCATTTTCTGCATTATAATAAGATAATCAAATGTATATTATGAAACAATTATTATATAAATCGTATATGAAATATTATGTTCGTTTAAGGTTTGCATGTTGCATGCATGTTGTGTGTAATTATTATGAAACAGAATTTAGAGGAAAAAAAAACACCCAGAAAATTGGAAGAATAAATGATATGAGCTGGTGAAGATATGATACTATTTCATTAAAGTCAACTTAAACAACCTCGAGCTACTTAAATATAGGAATCATTTAAGTTTACCACCACCTATATCTATATGTGTACGTAAATTTCTCTCTCCAAAATGATAATGTTATATAATGGTGGATCGTTGACTTTTCCGCAGTCGTTGCTTCTCGGACTTGAATTTTAGGTTTCATATTCGAAAAATGAGAGATTTGAAATCCCCAACTCATTTATCATGTAGACATCGTCATCGTGATTAGGTTACAACAATAACTAACAAATTAATATTCTACAGAGTTTATTGGTGAAGTATTCTAGAGGGTTAGGTAGATATAAGTGTGGAAGCAAACACCAATTGCTCATGTTTGAGACTAGTTGTGAATGCATTATGCATCAAGTTGACTTAGAATTAAAATCATAATTTGCACATGTAAATTTCATACTATAATACGTGTATTTAAGTATATAATTCGAATTACATCTGTCATAATTAATAAAAAATTGTAGGTATAAAACATTAAAAAATTATTTTTATCAAATATGTAATTGAATAAATATTAAAGGGATTGACTTATTAATTTACCGATTCCAAGAAGTCAAGCCAATTTTTACTTGAATTCTTTATTAATCGAATTATGTCTTAAACTCAAATTCGTTAGGAAGACTGAGATAATAAGGTCCATGCCATCGACATTGCACGAGCATGCTCATGCGTAGAAAGAGTACTTTTGTCCGTTATAACAAATTTTTAACTAATGGTGCAACTGTATTAAATCTAGTACCTGAAAACCGAATAAAAGATTCACTCTGAAAATCAATTAATTCGGAGAAATGAACTGATGCGATTCAGTTTTTAATGAACACCAATCTCCTGATTTGCAACCACCGATCGTAGACCAGTCGATAAAATTGTAAATGTCTAATAAACGAAAATTACCGAACAAATAACGAATACATGGACCTTCACATAACCCTCATCCCAATATGTGAACGCTCTACCAGACATATTCACAAATACAATGATAATAACAATAACCAATCAACTAAACTCTAGCACCACTTGAAATAATATTTTTTTAATCGAACAGTCAGCACCAACATATTTTCGTTGGAGATGCTCTAATACTAATAACAGACCTCTTCCCCTCATAGACTGTTATTATATGCTTTTTCCTCTGTTAAACAGGATAAGATTGACCTTCTTCCTCAAGATCCCCGAGAATTTGGTGGAATTCATGTAATTTTTTCCAACAAATTTTTATTCCGTTACATACAATGGAATTAAAAAGAAAGTACGCTACAAAACAAAATTAACTTTAAGACCGTACAAACAATCTATAGTACCCTGTATAATTTTGTCACTATCCCTTGAATCAATGATCAAAACCATATTTTCAGTCGTCATGTTCTATGAATGTACATAATTAGTCATTTGTACAGAGAGTTCAAGGTAACATCTATATAGTAACGTTCTGTTCTCACTCTCTTCAACAGCCCATCTTTCCATGTGTAAGACTAGTGGTGAAGAGAGTCAAAAGAGATTGGGGTGAACCAGAAGCTGTAAAATCGGATCCATTCCTCTACCAAACATCTGCGTTTCCACTCTTGGAGAGTGGCAGATATTTTATTTCTTTGGAAAGCAAATATATATAGATAATCGATGTTTTCGAAACGAAAATAGAGGACAAGGGATTAACCACCAACTTACACCATAGAGCATGTATGTCAAGACATCTCAAACCAACGATGTCTTAAACTTAAATTTTTCTAGCTTTAAGCAAACCAAACAAAGTTCCTCGAAGCAGAAAACTTAAAACAAACACGAGCATTCCTAATAGGAACCTTAAGCAATCCACATGCTCAACTAGGGACGAAACGAACAGAAGGTCTGAACACCGGATATTACACAAATTTAAGTACATGGAAACCAGAAAGAAGGTCTAACACCCTAATTTTCTAACCATGAAGCTCTAAATAATATAATAAGTAGGGTCTTGAAACCTATATTTTTACAACCATTAATCACTAATAAATAATGAAATAACAAGGTCTTGAACTCGGATTTGTCGACCATGAAATCCTAAAAGGACCATCTCACTACAAAAGCAACTATCACACCAACTCAAGGCAACCACTCTAAACCCTCGAACTAACAAATAGAAACCACCGGGACCAGGATGAGTCCCGGAGTAAAGGGAGCGTCACCCACCGAGATCAGGATGAGTCCCAGAGTAACCAAAACGTTGCTTTGGAGTTCCGGCAAGATCAACCCCGCGAATCACTCCACTAAGCCAGAAGCTTCACCCATCACCCAGACGAACCTCCACCAAAGCTCGATCAGATCACCTCGTCGTTAGCCACACCAGATAAAACGACGTTTAGATCCCCAACCAACACCACGAACCAGACGAACCGACATCAGGAGCATAACTCTACCAACGGACACCAGAGTAGAGGGGCCATGGGGAGAGCTCAACGGAAAGCACGGGATAGAGGTCACAGAGTATAGGAGCACAACCAGGATGATTTCGGTAATCAAGTAGAACTACATAGAACATCGAATCACGATATTATGGTAATACACAAGCGTAAGTAAAT
>JAYMTN010002486.1:0-11021 GCA_036897425.1 Erodium trifolium | reverse complement strand
GGTGGGTGTGTTGCCCCCCCCCCCGCCGCTACACGATTTACACCAATGGAGCGTGAAGATACCAATATGCCTTCATAACTGCCTAGCCCATAGGTGGGTGGGTCTACCAGACCCGGTTGACCCTTGTCTCTTGGAACCCGACCTTTATTCGAAGATTCAGCTCGGTCCCACCCGACCCGATTATTCATCGGGTATGACCCATATCTGGTCCGGTCCAGTTCAATCTACACGCCTACTTCAAGTTGGGCCTTGATATCCCCGCCCCCACATCCATTTGGATGGGCTTCCCCTTGATTCAAGCCTTCCCTTGTCAATAGGTCATGACCCATCGGAAATTACTGAAGGCCCTTTGTTTTTGGAGGACTAGGCTCGGTGGCCTTTCCTCCCCACCCCTAGCAACGTCTTCATCTACACGACGCCGTCGCCACTGGTTCCTTCCCCAAAGCTCGCCCCGGCTTCCATCCAAACCTCCTTCTACGTCCAACCCCGGCTTGCTGGTCTTCTTTTGAAGAGTACCTCATACATCATCATCATCTCAATCTCGTTCTTCTCCGAACTCACTTTTTTATAGCATGCCCAATCAATACTATTACCAATTGAGTTGCATGAATTTATTAATAAAATAGTTAAGCTATTACATGAATTAATTAATAAAATAGTTAGGAGATTCGTACTATTAAACTAAACCCCACATGAATATTTCATGGATTAAATTAAAACGCTTCCCCAATAAAAAACAGCGGCGAATAGAAAGTCATCCACTGATGCTGGAAATAAACACCGACGGTCTAAACGTGGCAACAATCAAGGGTCCAAGAATAATATATGGGCCCACAACGTCTCAGATCTAATCTTAAGACAGCACGTAGATAAGGCAACATTTTGAAACTCTCGGATACAACGTGTCTACCACTCTCGAGCCTCGACTCTCAAACAGAAACATATCTATTTTATGTTATTTCATTATTTATTTATTCCTCTTTGGAATTAAATTAAAACTTCACTCTCACAGACTCACAGTTCAGATCGGCTTCGTTATCTTTTGCATCTACAAAACATCACGCCGTAGCAAACACCCTCACCCTTTCCTTCACTTTCTCGGGAAACAAACACCCTTCTTAGAATGATGAAGGGACGGCGGCTCTTCGCCGAGAAGCCGTGTTTCATCGCCGTGGCACTGGCCGGTCTGGTATTCGGGTCGCTGCTCATCGCCAGCTTCGTCCGGTCCTCCGACAACAACCTATTGTGCTCCCTCACCTACACCGACAAGGAGCGGGTCGTCTCCGGCGGATACGACCCGACCCCGATCCAGCTCCGGGCGATCCTCCACTACGCGACGACGCCGGTGACGCCGCAGCAGAACTTCAAGGAGATCAGCATCTCGTTCAATATCCTCAACAAGCTCGCGCCCTGCAACTTCCTCGTCTTCGGGCTCGGCCACGACTCGCTCATGTGGAGCTCCTTCAATCCGCGTGGCACCACGCTCTTCCTCGAGGAGGATCCGGATTGGGTCAAGACGGTTTTGAAGGACGCGCCAGATCTACGCGCGCGGACCGTGTCGTACAAGACGCAGCTCCAGCAGGCGGACCAGCTCATCACGCACTACCGCTCCGAGCCGGCCTGCGCGCCGGACCGCGCGTACCTGAAGGGCAACACGCGCTGCCGCCTCGCCCTGAGCAACTTGCCGGAGGAGGTCTACGAGCGCGAGTGGGACCTCATCATGATCGACGCGCCCAGGGGGTGGTACGCGGAGGCGCCGGGGCGGATGGGGGCGATATTCTCGGCGGCGGTGATGGCCAGGAACAGGAAGGGATCTGGTGTGACGCACGTGTTCCTGCACGACATCAATCGGAGGGTGGAGAAGCTCTACGGTGAGGAGTTCCTCTGTAGGAAGTATCTGGTCAACTCCAGCGGGAGGCTCTGGCACTTCGAGATCCCGCCGGCAGGGAACGCCACCGCCGATGGCTACAGGTTTTGCTGAATTCCGCCGCCGTGGAGACGGTGTTCGTCGGTGGCGCAGCGATTGAGGAGCGATCCGCATTATCGCTTATTTTAATTTTCCTAGAAATTTGTTTTATTCCTCTACACGTTTTTTGAAAAGTCGGGGCAGATAGGTCATGCCACGAGAGCCGTTCGATTCTCATCGGCCGGGTCTTGTCGGAGACGGTGGACTCTGGGCCGAGACAGATTGATGATGTAGTGGACGGTCGATGTTTCATTGAGGTGAGGGGTGTTTTGACTTTTTTTATTATCAGAAGATAATTGGGTCGTTTTGGCGCCCAGTTTATTGGAAAATAATATCTATAGTCAGTCACTTTTATTTATTTACTTATTGGCTTGGCTCTTCTTAATTTACTAATTTTAAATACCATTAATTGGAGTAAGCTTTGTTAAAAAAAAAAAAAAGACATAAGAGGAAAATTTTATGGCTCAGAAGCAGTACTGTGACCTAATATTGGAAAAGCAAATCTATCTGTAAGAATTGAAAAGAAGTAATAGAAATGACCTGAGCAATATTACTATTGCTGACTGGTAGGAGTGAAAAGGAAAGAGAAACGAAAGTGGGACATTTTGGACCATTTCAGGACTGAAAATGATTAGTCCTTTTGTGGAAATTGCACTCAAACTAAGCATTCATTTCAACGGTTTTAAGTCCAAATCTATGTTTCTTAGACCATCCACAAGAGTCGGTCGGATCGGTAGATTAAATCAGGATCGGAATCCGTAGGTTAAATATAGATTGGAATCGGTACATTCGACTGGGAGGAAAGAGATAGAAAGAAGGAAAGAGAGAATGGTCGCAGAATCGACGTCAATGAATCTATAGACTCGGAGGACGTCGAATCGCAAGAAGAGAAAAAAGTGGAGCCGAAAAGTCAACAAAACCATTTTTTCACATCACTTTTGACAATTCTTTCAACCTCCACTATGGGTGGTATTATGCATATCCATTAACCTCAACATGGTATCACATTTGAACTTTTAGGCATACCATAGATTTTCACAACTTGGGAAACCTAAAAGATTTATGTTTGTTCAACTGCAATACATATATATTGATACATCAACTAGAATGAGAATAAAATTTTAGTTCAGAAGCAATGAACAAACGTTAATAGAAGGTAAGAGGTTCTCTAAACTGCCATAGACATGAAACTCAACAAGTGATTTGTAATACTGTAACTCCAATCCAAACCTTAAAGCAACAAAAAATTCTAATGGATTCTAAGAGCAGTTTTGCAAACATAAATAAACCCAAAAAATTACATCTCTTCAGACCTCGGTCACTGGGTATTCAAAGACAACATCTTTCCCAGTAAGCTTCCTGTAAACACCTGAAAAGGTCTCTAGCTTGTACTCGGTGTTGTTCTTCTCCTTTGGATCCAGAAAGATCTGAATCAATGGTACACAGAACCATCAGCACCATCAAATTGGCCATACCAGAAACCTAAAATGAAATCATTCGACTAACCTTGATGATTTTGGAGCCATCGAGACGGTATCTCACACGCTTTCCTACAATCTCAGCGGGATACACAACATCTTCAAGCACAGCATCGTGTACAGCTGTCAGGGTCCGGGTGCGAGGCCTGTTCACAGCTGAGCCCTTCTTTGGTGGGCGCACAATTCTTCTCGTGGCAATGAAAACAACATCCTGATAGTAATAGTAATTGAATCAAGTAAATCAAAATTGTAACATTGTTGTACAAATTTCTATCACTGGTAATAATTTTTTTTACCTTTCCACTGAACTTCTTCTCGAGCTCTCTAACAAGCCTTAGGTGAATCTTGCGGAAAGCCTTCCTCAGCCTGTAGGGCACATGGATAACAACAGCCTTGCGATTTCCAGACACGTCCATTTGCCTGCACATGTAACAGGATACCTATGTGATTATTAAAGCCATGACGAAACCAAAAATGGATTTTTTTCAACTATTCAGTGAAGGGTTTATCATTACACTGCTCCATTGATGTAAAGGTCCTTCAGTTCACTTTTAAGATCCTGGCTGTTGGTATTCTCAAGATCAAACAACGCCTGAAGACAAAAATAAAACGCAAGCAATGTGTATCTTAGGATCGAATGATATTCGAAGCAAGATTAATTAACAAAATCTTAAAAAGTCTAACCTGCCCAACTGACTCTTCGAATTCAGTGGGTGTAGCATCTTTGTCTTTCAATATTTTCTTCTGAGAGGAGTACATCTTGATATGATATCTCTGTATAAATAAGGATCAAAGTTAGACCAAACAAACTCACAAAGACCTTAGGGGTGATTCAAGTCTGCTTCTCAACCACATTATCTTTAGAAGTCTCAAATAGAATGTTGCACCAAACTTTGCCCCCACCCCAAACTTTTTTCCTTTCAGCTAGGTAAGACCAGCTACATGGTGAACCAGGAAGCAGACATTATGGTAACTAAGGACACAAAATGGAACCAATTGGGATGGACAACAAGGAAGCAGAACTGAACACCTTAATAATACGAACCTCGCGAACTCATTACATGATTTTTTGACATGCTTCACAAATTCAAACATAATTGATCATAAATTAACAGCTAGTAGCCAAAATTATAGTTTTCTAAAACCTAATGCTTTCTAATAGACTGTAAAATCAGACAAACACAACACACAATCATCCAAATTGAAACAAACCCTATTCAATTAGCCAAAGCCAGGGCCAATGGTAAACCTCAATAAGCGCAGACAAAAATGCATGGTCTGCATCTGAAATTATACTAATTACAGTCTAATCAGTGGCACACTGACCAGGAAATGGTCGAGATTCAGTAATAAATATGGCAAATTTCAACTCATTTCTAACCTTCAACTAAAACGAACGCGATAGTAACATATCGAACAATTTTTTCCTACAACCCTAAGGGATTCAAAGCATTTTAAACCTTAAACGAGCGAAATACAGAGAACTCAAATGATCAAAGCATGTGAGTTAGAGGTACGTACCCAGAAGCAGAGATGATCGGCGACAGAAACCCTTGCGACAGCTTGAGACGGCTACAGACTATGGGATGGTGGGTGAGAGCTGCAATCAGATTTTATACGAGGGAATAAGGTGCCCCTGATTTGAACGGCACAGATCGCTCAAATTTCAACGGCTGAGATAATTCTACTTTACATTTTCATAACCTTATTTGTCGATGGGTAAAGCCCAAGTATGACCCATTTAAACAAAACACGGGCCTTGTCTGGGCTGATTCATTTTTTGGAAATGAATAATTTGGACTCAAAATGCAATTTTAATGAGATTATTAATTGGCATGAATAACTACATTTGTGTGTGTGTGTGTTTTTTTCTTTTTTCTTTTTATAAGAGACTTTATTGCTCAATACTAAAACATGGTACCAAAAGAATGGGGGAACTAGTCCCTCCGTGAACAGATTACAACAAATATTCAAAAAAGGCTCTAGGTTTAGTTGGACTTTTGGTGGAAGCAAACAATAAATGAACTAAAACAGCAATTGAATTATGAAATAAACCTAGGACTAGAACAAGAATGAAAATCAAAGCCAAAATCATATCCGGCTTGACCTGAAGCCGACTATTATGACATGAATACCAATGTGATTTCCCAAAGAAAACACTAAACTGCAAAGGCATGCGCCCAGTACGGGAAGAGATACCGTGAGATGGTGGAGGACCCCGAAAGACGGGGGAGGGGGTTGTCAATCCTATAGGACAACCTACAACTGAGGAGCCTCATGTGTCTAGGGGGCTGTTTCCCTTCCCTTGCATTTTCCAGTTCCACGTGCTCTTCCCCCGTTTGTTCCGGGATGAGGCCTTCAAAGAAAGAACATTCTTACATAATTAACCTCAACAACCAATGGGGGCATAAACCATGGTCTGAAAACCAAATTTTACAAGCATTATACTCGAACAAGTAAACATATAAAAAATCTAGAACCTGGATTTTACAATCATGAAGCATAAAATCCGGATTTCCCTACAATTAAGCCCAAAACATAACCAAAACCTAGATATGACCACCATGAACCTAAAAAATAACCAACTCACCAACCTCCACTCAGAACACCACAAACCTTACCAGTACTTGTAAAAACACTTCATCTCATTAAGGCCCTAAACTCACAGAGTTGAATGGACACCGACGCGTCGGCGATCCTCCATTGAACGGTAGAGATAGTATGGTGGCCAAAAACCACTGAAACTCTAAAACCCTTGTTTTCATGTGTTTCGTAATTAGTGCTTGTTTGAAGTCCACCAACACAAACAATAACCCTTGTTTACCACTTTGATTCAACATCGATCAATTACTTCCTAATTTCTCATCAAAGTTAAATTAATTTCTATAGAGTTATCGTGGTCGGATTCAAGACCGGCTTAAGCTTTAATAGAGTTATGCAACCATTTAAAGACTCAACTCGAAAAATATCCATAAAATCAAACATATATTACTATTTGATGCAAAAAAGTTTTAATAGAACAACGAATAATACTTTATTTCAAACCTAATCAAACGAAAATATTGGAATTAGAGATATAAATCTTAGTACTTGTTGTGACTAATTTTGATCTCGATTCAAATTTATTGTTCAAAAAAACAATTTTCATCCAAAAGGAAGACAATTTTTCTTAATTATTGGAAACTATAACAATTATATGTCAAAATAAAGAGAAACTCTTCCAAATTTATTGCAATAAGAAGAGAAATTACGGAAATTTTATTTCATTATTAAACAACACAATAAGTATAATTGGTTTTATATACATATTTGCATCTTTCTAAGACACCAGACAAATCACGAACCATCCCTTCCGATAATAAACCAGCGCAGTTCATGCAACACAAATTATAGAAAATAGCATTGGGGGAAACATTGGACGCCGTGTAATATTTCATTTATTTTTTTGGAGAAGATCCGATCAATTTTTATAAAAATATATATTTGATTTTAGAATTAATAAATTATTTTAAATTGATTTATGTGATAAATATTTGAATTTTTATTGTTTTTTAAATGTTATTTGTCAGGATCAGTGTTTAGGGAATATTTTAGGGTTGAAGTTTAAAATTGAATGCATTTAAAAAGAATAAACTGTAAATTAAGCTATTATCTAACATTGTAAAACTTTGGAAAATAAATACCTTTTTAATAAATATAAATGAAGTGAAATAGTGTAAAGTTATTACTGTATATGTTTGTGTAGTTACCTTTTTTTTTTTTTTTGAAGTACAAAATAATGCAACACTTGGTTGCTATGAATTGATAACCATCTGTAATCTTTGCCAAACCCATAACAAAAAGTAGCAAAAATGATGCTGTCGGCTTCAGACCGTGGATTAATACTTACTGCTCCTCATTTAATCTAATTTATGGAGTTCACATCCATGCTTTTCTCACATGCTGGTGGGGTTATCTTGTTCACCATATTAGGGTTTCATCAAATCTATGATCATTATTGTGAGGTCAATCCGAATAACATTACTGTTCAACTACACATCGCATGAGTGCATTGCAAGAAATTTATGAGAAACAATGAGATTGTTGCCTTGTTGGGTCTTAATTTGCCGAAACAAAAGCTTTTCGCTCTAGTTCGGAGCATATCCAACATGTTAATTGGGTCGGTGACAAACACGACAACTATGATCGGTACATTTTTTGGTGCCATTAGAGAAAATCAGGTCTTAATGAGGAGGAACACACAACAAGAAGTTTATACTATAATAAAACTATAAAAGTGTTGGACACATTTAATCTAAAACATGTAACCCATCGAGTCATGGATTCATCGAGTATATTAAGTATTATTTTGTTCCTTAATTATCCGATGTAAGACTCTTGTGTGAGAAGCAACGTTCATGGTTCAAGTGTTTACGGTCCTAAAAGATTTAACGTGCCGTGTTTTATAGGAGAGTCCACATAACTAGACTCTGGTACTGCTGTTGGTGAGAACCAAACTTTAATAAAGAAGAACACACAACAAAAATGCCTATGACGTACACGTTGGTAAACCCACTTAACTCAAAAGAATGGCCTAGTAAATCATGAGTTCAATTCAATGCGTATATTAAGTCGTCTTTTATTCATTAACTATCTGATATAGGTCTCCTGACTGACATGCGGGCAAACTTCCCATTTCTTCATCAATTTTGAAGATATAATTCTAACCGATTAAGTATCTATGAATGAAAGATGTGTTTTCCTTTTCTTCTTTACATGAGTATGTGATGCGACTCAGATTTCAATTGGAATTTAAACCTATGATATGTTTTATGCTATAAATTTGTTTTCGTCCTCAAAGAAATATATGGTGGAGCTTAATCAATTCATCCCTAACTCATATAGAGAAATATTATAGTAACATAAATTAGTTTATCTTAATGCATAGATAAAGGAACATTATTTGACCCGTTAGATTCTGAGAAGTCGTTTATTCAAATTATGTTATTGAAAAGAAACAATAGAACAGGTGTGCATATACAATTTTATTAATAAATCTGACCTAAAAGTGCATATAATTACTCATAAAATTTGAAGTTTAGGTTATCTTTTTTCAGTTGACACAAATTTAAATTTGCAGTCAAATATGTAGGGTGACATGTAAAGAGGGATATATTTAAGTTTAATGCTTGCATCATCTTCTTAGCAACTAATTAGAATTATTATAGTTTGATCATGACATTTCACGAATTACTATTCAAATAATATTTTAGTTAATGATTGATGAATTAATCAAAATTTCATATTTTAGTACACCTAATTGTAAACAATCTTATGAGAGCAGAAAATATAACTCATTACAATTATATTCGAGAGGAAACAAAACTCTTGTTATGAAATAATAATATTATTCTATAGTTTTCATGAAATAATACAAGATTTTATGCGCTCGAGATTAAAAATAGAGTGATGAGATGAGATCTAGTGAATAAGATGTGTACATGTGATTGTAAGAAATGTCCGTAAGGGGACACCCTAATAGTTAAGACTACAACTCCGTGTGTTAGATTTCGACTCTATCATATTAATTGCATTATTTGCAAGCGTGTGCATTGTTTATTCGCATTATGTTGCTTCGTATTTGTCTCAATATAGAGTATGTATTGTTATTATCGAGTAAGCTTGCAATAGTACAACAATTTGTACGTGTATATTTACATTAGTATATAATATATGATAATTATTCCTCTAAAAATGAATCGATTGAAATTTTATATTTGATTTAATATTGGATGACTTTTTTGTCTAGCATCACAATTTGATCAACTACACATTTATTTTATTGAATAACAAAAATATTTATAATTGAGGCCATGCCTCATTAATTAATTAATTGACTAACCAAACAAATTAGATGAGGATTAAGGCAGACACCGACCAGACATCATAACACATATTTTTGTATTTGTAATGATATGGAAAATCAGTCAATCTCTGTTAGTGATTGCTTCGGAACATCACCATGCTGTGTATGTTTCTTAATTCATGTCTCTATCGATCTTCTAATTTTCATTAGCGTTAATTATAACAGATATATTGATAGTGATGTTCTTATACTTGCTCATATGTATAAATATAGTGTTTTTTATATATTAATTCTCGTTGAATGTCATTTCATTTATCGCAAGAGTCTGGATTGATAAAAAAGAAAACCATATGTAATCTCGTTGTATTTTGCTAAATTCTCAAATTATAACCCATATCTATCGATTTTCTTACATAGTAACAACTAACAAGTTTGACAAATTTACTCAAAAAAAACAAGTTTGACAAATTAATTATCAAAATGTATCAAAATCTGTTAAGTGTGACTGACTCCGTGGATACCAGTCACAGGCTTGTCACGTGCCTCTAAAACATTTCTGAAATAGCATGAGAAAACTTTATGTCATAACCTAAACCATTCGTTTATTCTCAAGTCATAACTCTGGCCTATCAACTTTTTCCGTTACTCACTAAACGACTGTTAAACTTGAGGATAGAAAATGACAAACGTTGCGATCAACATTATGATACGAGAACCAACCTTTACTTGGGTTATGATTTGATAATAAACGAAGGGTCGTAGATATGACATCAAGTTACCCCTAGATAAAACAGAGCTCTCAACAATGATAGCTATCCGTCAAAGTACATGCATATATTTTATTCTTATTTTATATGTGCAAAAAGATAAATAAATTGCTTGCTGCAGTTTCTCTCCTTTACTTATTGTTGTGGATAATTATTTTTATATAACTAGTGGTTATGTGGCTTCATGCTTAAAACCCAATGAAGAAGAAACATGTCGTATTCATATGTATGTGAAGATCACTTACAGTACATATTAGGCATATCAGTTGGCAGAATCAATAGAGACTAATATGGGTTCTATAGCAGTTTTTAACGAATATGATGTTTTATAATTTTATTTCAATGTCATGATTAGAGTTTTGATCAACAAACACTTGCAGAAGTGACGACTATACCACGATTCGGTGGTATAATTAATATCAACTATTAATCAAGCCAATTATTTTTTCTAATGACTAGAGATCTTCAATTAACTCATGATCATATTCGAGATTATATTTACCTATTAAAAAACAAAAATAAAAACAAAAAAATTATATAATTCATTAATAAACTATAATTTCACTTGGCTAGATATATTGTATTTAAGGATGCAATATGCAATTATTTTTTGTCGACAAGTCATTATTGATTTGTATCGTTTCAAAGACTCAAGATGTTCTCGTGGTGAATCAAACTCGTGTCCCCTTATAAATATCTAAGAACCTTATACCATTACATTAAATGCTCATATGTTAGGGTGTTCCATGGAACACCTTAAATACTACCTGGTTCGGTCCTTATTCGTGATTGTAAAAAAATATCATTTTCCGTCGATTGATGTTCTTTTAGCCTCCTCCTTTCAATCAACAACTGTGTTATTGATTGGAGATACTTTTAGAGCACCCACAACGCTGACCGGTTAGCTGGCGTTGATGCTGTCGGTGAGCTAATGTCGGCGCGGAGCTGGCTGGGAACGGTCGGTG
>JAYMTN010002485.1:0-11022 GCA_036897425.1 Erodium trifolium | reverse complement strand
AAAAAAAACCGGTGCTGACCTGGTATTGAGTACGACCCTAAATTCTTGATCAAGTGGATATGAATGTTGCGAGTGATTGAGTTTGGTCATGTCACACCAATACTGAAGTCGGTCCATAAACATAAAGAAAAATGAAATTGACTTTTTTAACTTACCTTCCTACGTGGACCAAATATATAACATCTGCAGATATTATTTTATGTGGCTTGCAATTCTGCATGCAACTTTGCTCGAAAATAAAATGTGAAAAGTTTTTTAAAAAAGTAAAGGAATAATTTGTGGTCATAAATTAAGAAAAGTAATGAATCAAAAAGTATGTATTTAAACTTTCAGGAAGAGCAACATATCTTATTGTAAAAGGACCCGTAAGGTTAAGGCATAGCTTTGTAATTTTTTTTTTTTTTATAAAAGCATAGCTTTGTAATTGCTTTACTCGTGTAATGTAATGTAATACAATAATACAAGATCCGAGAAATAAATAGCTCGCAGAAGAACAAATGAGGCTTGATGGTGATGATTATGGCCTTCTAGTCCTTTGGATTTTCTAGTAAAACAAATGCAAGCATACAATTAAATGTATAGATCCAATCTGTCCACTACTTATCGCAGAAAAATCCATTTCTGCTCAACGTCGAGAATCAAAGAAAAAATTAGTAGTACCCACTGAGATTCAAGCGAATTTGATCAAAACGTTAGAAGGTACTCATCTCTCCATCATCCAATACAGAACAAATCAAATGAAACCTATAGTTGTTTCAAAATAATGAAACCTATAGAAAAAGAACGGGCGAGATGCTTCTATTAGAAAGCTTCATCTAAGAGTATGCATATCGTGCGAACCACGTCGACGCACCGCGCCGATATGGTTCACGGTTCGCACCACGCACGATGTGGCATGCTTGGTTCGCGAACCACACACCACATCAGCGCGGTTCGTGGTGCGGCGCACGACCCAGATTCGTGCATCGCGGTGCATGGTTCGCACGAATGGCGCCCGACCGACCCAACCATGACACGTGTCCCCAACGGTAAAAAAGAAATCAGACCGTTGCCAAACGGTCTGATTCAATGGTATTAAAATAACTAAAATTTAATACAATCATTTAATTTCCCAACCCTATAAATACCCTTTCACCCCATTAATCCAACTAACACCATTTCTCTCAAAATCCTCTCAACTTTCACTCTCAAATTATCCATTTAATCTCTATAAAATTCGATAAAAAAATGTCTGACGATTCGACCCAACCGATAAGCTCACCGGAGCGACAAGACCACACGTCGGATGATGTCGAACCGACTCCTCAGGTCAATATACCTCAAGGAGTGAACTACCAACCAATGTTCAACGTTGCCGGTCTTTGGAACGAGAAAACTTTCAACCAATTTATGCAACAAGGATGGCATGCCGGTACGTTGAACTTAATTTTGATTTGATTAATTTTTTTATTAATTATGGTAATTAATATTTTGAAATCATTTTGTTACTTTACATTTGTACATTAGGTATGTCAATTAATATTTTCAACCTAGATCTAACCCAACAATCGATCAACCCAACCGTCCAATTTCGATCGGCAAGTTTCAACTTTCAACCGCCAAGACCCCCGCCGTGCAACCCCAACATCAACTATTACGGGTTACCCGTGGGCGATGAGTACCACCAACAACACGTCGGTTGCAACATCTGGACCCGGATGTCCTCCACATCGTACTCGGTTGGACCGAGATGACCGACGAAGCCGGCCGCGGACTAGCGGTTCAAATGAAACGAAGCTATGTAAATGCTTCTTATCAAAGCGTGGTGTCGCACAACCAAAAACCCCATCAAGGGGAACTCCGAAACAGAAAACATGTTCTGGGGCATTGTGACAAAGAGATTCATCAAAGATGGGTAGCTCAAGCCTGAAGAGTGGACGTGGCAATCCATCAATAGCCATTGGAACTAGAAAGCTCCTCGAGGTCGGAGGTGGATCACCCTCATGAACAAGGAGAAGACATTACATCATAGCGGCTGGGATGAAACAAAGTACCGGGAGGCTGTACATCCCCAATTTGCAGCAACTTGCAAGGACCGCAAGCCGAAGACATTCACCAGCTTCCAATGGATCGGCCCATTAGAGAACGATGAGAGGTTCTAGGCAGATGAAGGCACGATCGGGACGGTACGACGACGCTTGAACGAGGCCAATAGCTACAACACTACACAACCCACTTCAATTCCCACCGATGATGAAAATGTCACACCTCTCGGTGATAATTCCCAGCCTGGTGGAGGATCCGACGATCCGCTCGAGGAGCAAAGTGCCCCAATTTCCCCAATTTTCCCAAGTTCCACAATTCCCACTTCGCGTGTACAAGAGCGCCCAATCGGAAACAAGGCCGCGAAGAGGAAGGGGAAGGATGGCGCAGACAAAGAAAATGCCATCACCACTATAGACAACGCAAAGACCGCGAAGGCCCAGATGGTGTTCGACCTCGACGAGAAAATCCTTAAATATGACCAAAAACTTGATGAACTGGATGTCGTGGACGTGGATGAGTTGAACGAAGAGTAACAAATCAGGGTCGTGCAAAAGAAGTCCATATACACCGCACAAATTGCCACTCTCTAGAAGCAAATTGACGCCCTCCAAAATTGAAATTGTAATACTTTGAGGAATGAATAAATATAGTATTTGGTATTTATTTATTTATTTATTTTAATTACAATTCTAAGTTTAATTTGCATTTTAGTTAGTTAATTAATTTTATCAATTTATTTAATATTTAGTGTTTTAAATATGAATTAAATAAATTCAGCAAAAGCATAATTAGTTATCCAGTCATCATCAACTCAGCACTTATACAAACCCCTGACCCCATACATAATCCACACAATGTGGTACTTTTTTAAATTCAGGGGTTCGCATCACAAATCATCCTATTCAGCACATGATTCTGCACCCCTAACCTCTGATCCCACGATGTACATGCTCTAATAAGCGAACTTACGAGAGAAGAAAAAAGAGAGAAATCCCTTAGTCAAGAACCTTTCACCTTTCATGCTCACTAATTTGGTAAGTTCTTCATTTATCACGGTCAAAATGCAAGATAGTTTATGACAATAACAAAATTTGTTATGAACAGGGCTATAATCATCATTCTCTATGATTCTCTTATATAATAATGTTAAGCAATTATTTTCGAAAGCTCAATATACTTAAATATAAAAATTTATAAATCAATATGCTTAAATGAAAATAAAATATGAAGATCAGTTTTCTTTTACTATATTATCCATTTAATTGATAATATTAATGATACCGTATATTCATATATCTTTTTTAAATCGTTATCTTATTATCTGTAGCGATACTGATATGGATCGATATAGAAATGAATTACAGAGCGGAAATGAGGAGACTTTGGTATTAATTTCTTGAGGAACGATTTACAAGTTCTAGAGAAAGTGAAGAAAAGTAGAAAGATAAATCTAATTCCTAAGAAAAGATAATAGCAACCAAAATCATTAATACCTGCTACTGCCAGCCTCTCCCACTACATAAGGATGTTGTCCTTCCTCTGAATTCGCTGACAAGCCAGGACCACTCGATTACGTGCTACCCGCGCGACGTATAAAAAGCGAAGGAAGAAGAAGGTCGCACGTGAATCGCACGCCAACAACAAATAACCAAAACGTACCGTATGAATTATTGAGCATAACTGAAATAATAGAAAAGTTTGTTGCTTGAGACGCAAGGAACGTGAAAAATTCCTTCTTCTTTGAAAGGCTTGACCTCAAGCCAATGCCTTTTCCATCCAATTTGGAAGTTATTGGCGCATCATTGAGGTTTCTTCCCAAGTGACATCTTTAGGAGCTGAGTTATCCTACTGAATCAAGTACTGAACAGCTGCAACATTATTCCTTTTCACAATTCTTTCTGCAAAAGAGCCAAAGTTTGTAACTTTAAATGGCCCTCTGTTGTTACTTCCGGAAGGTGATTGATCAGCATGTTCTTGTGTCCTAGCTGCCCCTTGAGCAAAGAAACATGAAACATAGGATGTATTTTCGAATCTGCAAGAAACCTGAGCTTATAAGCCACTGAACCAATCTTGTCAGTGATTTGAAAGGGGCCAAAAAACCTTAGAGATAGCTTTAAGTTGGTCCTCAGGTTTACATAATTTTTTCTATAAGGCTACAACCTTAGGTAAACCCAATCTCCTATTTCAAATAGTCTTTCAGTCCTCCGCTTGTCTGCATAAGCTTTCATCCTAACCTGAGCCTGATCTAAATTGTTCTTTAGAAGCTTAGGAACTTCCTCTCTTGATTTAATGAAACCTTGAACAGCCTCCACAGAAGATTGAATCTCACCAAATTGAAGTATTGGAGGAGAATAACCATAGAGAGCCTCAAAAGAACTCATCTGCAGAGAGGCATGGAAGCTGGTGTTACACTAGAATTCAGCAAATGTAAGCAACTTACCCCACTTTTTGTGAAACTGGTGTGTCATTTATCTTAGGTATTGCTCTAAGCATTGATTGACCCTCTCAGTTTGGCCATCTGATTGGGGGTGATATGCAGTGGACATATTGAGATGAACCCCCAATTGTTTAAACAATTCCTTTCAAAAGTTTCTTAAAAAAAGTCTGTCCCTGTTAGCTACAATAGTTGTAGGCAGACCATGTAGCTTAAAAATGTAATCAAAGAAGGAGTGAGCCACTTGTGATACAGAAAATGGATGACTCAAAGGGATAAAATGTGCATATTTACTATATATGTCAACAATGACCAGAATAGTGTTCTTTAAATCTGAGGCTGGTAACCCTTCTACAAAATCCATAGCAATATCAGACCATGGTCTTGAGGGAATGAGTAGAGGTTGTAAAAGGCCAGCATAGGGTATGTGTTCAGATTTGCACTTCTGACACACATCAAACTCTCTAACAAAATTATAAATATCATACTTCATCTGGGTCCAAAAGAACAATTATCTTATCCTTCTTGTGTTAACAGTAATACCTGAATGACCTCCCACTGGAGATTCATGGAAGGAAGCCAATATCGTTGATCTAATATGAGTAGCACTGCCCAAGTAAATTCTTCCTTTATACATAATGACTCTTTATTGAAACTTATAATGTGGGAGTGATCCTTCTACAATAGACAATTGGAGTAAGAGTTTCTGAGCCTCCAAATCTGTCTCATAGTTATCCAGCACCTCAGACAACCAAGTTGGAACCAAGGTGGATGCTTCATTGAGTTGTTCCCCAGGCAGTCTAGATAGAGCATCAACGGCTATGTTATCTTTCCCTTTTTTGAACTCAATTGTGTAATTGAGCCCCATCAACTTAGCTAGCCACTTGTGCTGGAATGAATAGTTAGCTTTTGCTCCAGCAAGAATTTTAGGCTTTGGTGATCAGTCCTCAAAACAACACTCCCAGAAGAGAATTAATGTCTCCACTTCTATATGCAAGTGATCACTGCTAGAAGCTCATTTTCATAAGTAGACATTGCCAAATTCTTAGCCCCAACGCTTTACTCAGAAATGCAATTGTCCCACCCTCTTGCATTAGTACTCCTCCAATACCTTTGTCACAAGCATCTGCCTCTATGACAAAAGGGAGAGAGAAATTAGGCAGTCACAACACATGAGCAGTTGTCATAGCTTCCTTAAGCTGCTCAAAGCTCAACTAAGCATCAGGTGACCAAAAAAAAATGTTCTTCTTGAGAAGATTAGTAAGAGGCTTGGAAATGGTGTCATAGTTCTCCACAAACCTCCTATAATAACCAGTTAACCCTAGGAATCCTCTCAAGGATTTGATAGTTATAGGTGTAGGCCACTCCTGCATTGCTTGTACTTTGCAAGGGTTTGTAGAGACACTTTCAGCTGATATAATCTATCCTAGATATTCAATGTGACTGCTACCAAATTCACATTTTGAGAATTTGGCAAACAATTTTTTTATCTTTCAGTCTCTGCAAGACTAATTGGACATGTATGGAGGGTCCTCCCAAGTTTTAGTGTATATGAGTATAAAATCAAAGAATACTAATACAAATTTCCTTAAATAATCATGCAATACCTGATTTATGACAGATTGAAAAGTGGATGGGAATTAGTCAAGCCAAAAGGCATAACTCTGAACTCATAATGGCCTTCATGAGTTCTAAATGCAGTCTTTGCCTCTTCTCCCTCAGCAAGCCTCACTTGATGATAACCAGATCTTAGATCAATTTTTGAAATTTTTTTGCAGCATGTTAACTTATCCAACAGCTCCTCAATGGTAGGAATAAGAAACTTATCCTTCACTGCTTGGTCATTGAGCTACCTGAAATCCACACACATTCTCCATGTTCCATCCTTTTTCTTGACTAAAAGGACCGGAAATGAATAAGGGCTACTGCTGTGTTGAATGATTCCAGACTCCAGCATATCTTGCACCAATGTTTCTAACACATTCTTATGCTCAAATGAGTGTTTGTAAGTCCTAATAGAAGGTGGTTTGTTGGCGGGTAATAGAGGAATTTTATGGTCACAAAACCATCTAGGAGGGAGGGAAGTGGGAATTGCAAATACATCAGGAAAACTATCCAAAACCAGGTGCATATCAAGATGGATTTGAACTTCATGTTCAGCAGTCTCAGCAAGAAGATAAAATTTCCCCAAAAATAAAGGTTCACCAGCCTGTACCTCATGTCTTAAGATATTAAATGAAGCTAAACTATATTGATCAGAAGAGCAATCCTCCTGCAATATGAATTCCTTCAAATTGTGTAAAATAGTAATATTCTTGGCCACATAATCCAACTTAATAGGATTCACAGTTACAAGCCAATCTACACCCAATACCATATTAAAATCTCCTAAGGGCATCACTAAAAATTCCCAAGTAAGAGTCAGATTGTGCATACTCCAAGAAATCTGAGTTATAGTCCTACAAGATTGATAATCACTATTTCCCATCTTGACTATTATAGTAGGACCAGGCCTAAGGACTAAACCCTAGGTAGGGGCAGTGGATTTATCCATGAAGGATCTAGTAGCTCCAGTATATACTAAAATGGAGATAGTATGAGTGAGAATGTTACCATGCATTTCGATAGATTTCGACTTATTAATGTGAGTCATTTGGCCAAAAGTCTCATGGATGAGGATACACAAATCAGTGTTGACAAATTCCTCTGCATAGACATCTTCAATTGCAAGGTGGCATGACTCTAATTATATTGCCTCAATTGTAATTTGATAGAGCTTATGCCTATTAGGACAGATGTAATCTTTAGTGTACCTAGCAAGGCAAGTATAGCATAAACCCTTCCTTGTCTTGTCCTCTAGCCCTTGAGAATGTATCTTTGTAAAAGGTGTAGTAGTATTATGTTGTCTCTAAGGCTGATTATGAAGCTGCTATGGAGCCTATTGTTGCCTTGGTCTGTAATGCTAAGTGTGAGGTATAGGTGTGGGCTGGTGTGACGATTTGACCTTGATTCTGTGCTCCTCCTTCTTATCTAACAACATAGCCTGAGACAAGGTCTAAGGCTCATACATGAGGACCTCCACTTCCAATTTTGCATCCAACCCAGCAATATAGTTGAACACAAAGTAAGCTTCAGTGGAGTGTAGATTTCTATTGAGTACCAAGAACCTCAATTCCTCAAGTTTCTCATCATATTGTGCCAAGGATCCTTCCTGCCTCAACTTCTTGAACTCTCTTTTAATGTCAGCATGTCCCACCTCTTCAAATTTGTTAACAAGGTCCATATAGAACCTCTCCCATATAATCATGCCCCTCCCAAAGGCATCCTCAACAAACCAGTACTCAGGTGAGCCAGTCAAATGCAATGAGGCCACCCTTACTTTATGTTCCTCATGTATTGCACAATAGTGAAAGTATACATTGCACTTCCTTATCCAGTTCCTCACTCCTTTCCCATCAAAGAGAGGAAATACCAGATTAAGGGTTTTAAAGGTCAGGTTAGGGATTTTGTTTTGAGGGTAAATTTGTGGTATGGTTGGAGGTGGTGGTTGTGGTAAAGTGTGGGTTGGGATTGTATGTGGTGAACATGGCATGTATTGTGGAGGATATTACAAGGCCTGCATATATTGATAAGGATTGAACTGGTGCGTGGGGAAAAAATTTTGTGGAGTTGGAAATTGTTGTTGATTGTATTATGGTACTGGAAATGGATTGTGAGGGTTTGGAAGTGTCTGTGGTGGTTGTGTAATGGGTAGTAATGGTATAGGGTGAGGGAGTGATATCTTTGGTGAAGAATTTTGTGTAGCTTGTTGTTGGGTCTGAGATGCCCAGGAAGAAGGATCTGAGATTGGTATAGGCTTCAGGTGTGAATGTAATAGTGGGTCTGGAGGATGATTTTGTTGTGGGGAATATCTTAAACACTGTGGTGTGATGGGAATCGATAGATTTCCTAACCTCGGAACCTGGGAACTATATGCTTCTAGAAATGGTGCTGGGATGCCTTTCTCCTACATCAACAACGCCATGCCTCTCCGGAGATCTTCCATGCATTCCATCAAGACGAACCCTCAAGGCTTCTTTGTCCATTTGAGCTCTACGATGCGCTGATTTCAGCTCCGAAATCTCAGCACGCAGCTCCGATTCAGTGCCTTCCCTCTCTGGTTCACTATCGTGAGTGATTTCAGCCATTGTTGGTCGCGGGATTGTAGGCCTCTGATACCACTTGTAGCGATACTGATATGGATCGATATAGAAATGAATTACAGAGCGGAAATGAGGAGACTTTGATATTAATTTCTTGAAGAAAGATTTACAAGTACTAGAGAAAATAAAGAACACTAGAAAGATAAATCTAATTCATAAGAAAAGATAATAACAACCAAAATCATCAATGCCTGCTACTGCCAGCCACTCCCACTACCAGCCTCTCCCACTACATCAGGACTTTGTCCTTTCTCTGAATTCGCTAACAAGCCACGACCACTCAATTACGTACTACCCACGCGATGCATAACAAGCGAAGGAAGAAGAAGGTCGCAAGTGAATCGCACACCAACAATAAATAACCAAAACACACCGTATGACTTATTGAGCATAACTGAAATAACAGAAAAATCTGTTGCTTGAGACGCAAGAAACGTGACCTTATCTCATCAAAATTTATTAATTGACTCAAGTTGTTGTAAGTGTAATAGTATCTTAAAATGTTTCCTAATTTATCACGTATTAATTTTAAAAAGTACTAATCTATTAATGCAAATGAAATCTCCGATATTAACTAAATATAATAAATATATGGACCATTGTTTTTCAAATAACGTTTACTCAGCCCCGCCAGGAGAAATCCTGAACCGGTTGAGCATCAGGGACTTGCCCTGGGAGGGGTCTCTAGACGATGCTTTGCCTCCCACCACTACCGTCGAGGTCCTTGGCCAGCTCTCGGAGCAGGACTTCTGGTACCCCTTCTCATCCCTCGTATTCTATCATTTCCCATGTGGCGTCACATTACCGTCTATGACGGTTCTAATATTACAAGGATCAGTGACCCATTATTCTTTATTTTTTCTTTTTGTGGTCGGAAAAACCTGTTTCTCGATGCATAAAGTTATAGTCGATCGAATTTAATAAAAGTTTCACCTCTCACTAAAAAATAATTTTTTTACCTCGAACAAAATAGTTAATAAACTCGAAGAAAATGATTGAAGTGATTGATCAGAGGCCCATCCTTCTTTCTAATTCTTTTTGGTAGCCTTTTACTTTATGATTGATGGAGCAATATATCTTTTTACATCAATGATACAAGATCGGAATCTCAAGTCTCAACACATATTTACATTTTCTTTTGTGAGGTTCAAGCTTCCTCTTCTTCCACCGCGTGTCTTACGTGTCTTCGAAACCTTAGTTCTTAAGGACTTATTGCTCCAAATATTCCCGCTACCAATAAGTAAACCTTTACTTCTTTTAGTGACAATATACAATCTTTTTCAACTACCGTTGGATATACCGTTGTGATTGCTCCACAAGTCATTACAATTAGATGTGACATGTTATGTTTTTTAGTGGTTGTTTAAGGAGATGTTAAATGAATGTTTCATGCATTTTCTTACACGTGAGCTGGTAAATAAAAGGAAAGATAAAAACTATCTAATTTTTCTTTTGAACCCCCAACATCAATTATTTTTTCCTAAATCCCAACGCAAATTTTTCTTCCCAACCCTCATGTTGAATTCCTCTAAACATTAACCTTATCTCTACAGAGAATGATTGAGCTTTTTTTCATCAGCATAGACAAATTTAAATTACTTGCTCTTTGAGCAAGGGGTGAAGGATGAAATACAAATACAAAACATTCCACGTATGGAACCTCAACACACCTCAACAAGCTGAGGATAAACAAGTACAACAAGAACAAGAAGTGAAACAAGGTTACAACCCAAACCAACAACATATTACAACAAGATGAATGCAACAAGGGGTGAAAAAGAAATGAGTCTTAAGGACCAAAATTAACTTCCAAGAAGAACAACAAAAATGATCTATAACCCATCAGAAGCCATCGAACAGCACAAACCTTCCAACTGCCTGTGTTTCCCCTACTTGACCAAAACCAAAACAGAGTTTAAATCACACCTCTGCTCAAAAGAACCACGCCCCCTTATACATGAGGGACGAAGTCTTCCGTTAGCCGGCGGCCAGGACCGCAATCGGCGGAGCAAAATTGGACAAAAAAATCATCGGAACCCACAAACCCTAGCACCCCTACAACGATTGGCTTCCAAGGGCAAAGACACCCACTGAACTCGCCGGAGGCCAACCCCGAAAGAGCAGTAAGCCCGAACCATAACAAGGCCGGGAAGAATGGAAGTTCAATCAGAGGGATGAAGGGTGGGGGAGGGGGGAAAACAAAGCAAAGGAAGGTCGTAGTAGAGGAAACAAACCTGGCAGGGCCTTAATTTGACTCGAAGTCCAGATCTAGAGGCAGAGCAGACGAAGAAGAGAAACCTACCTCCGAAGTGCAAATCCGACCCACACCGCGACGATCCTCGGCGAGGAAGGTCGTCCCAC
>JAYMTN010002484.1:0-11023 GCA_036897425.1 Erodium trifolium | reverse complement strand
CATCGGCCCGGGTGTCTTTGAATTTTACTTCAAGACGGAGAATGTACGTACATGGGTTCGGGTTAACGAACCATGGTGTTTTGATGGGAGACCACTTCTGTTGGGTGACCTGAACTCGATGGCTAGGGAGCCCCCTACTCTGGATCGGCTCCTACTATAGGTACACGCCAATGGTCTCACTCTTTTGGTACGTACCAGAGACACGGGAGAGACGATCGGCTCCACGCTAAGGCTGTGTGTTGAGGTCCCATGCGACAACTAGGGCACATGCTGGGGACGAACGATGAAGCTACGTTATTGGAACTTGGTCGAGCGTCCTCTGCATCGTTAGTTGCTGCTGCGATTTCAGGAATTCCCCGATCCGGTCCGTGTCTCCCTCACTTATACAAAACTGTCTGTGTTTTGCTTTAATTGTGGTATGATTGGGCACTTGGCCATTGAATGCGACCGGGAAATGGTGGGTACTCCTCGGTTTGATCTCTCTATCTAGAGTATTAGAGGGGTCGCTAGGTCAAACTTTATGCGACTAATTGGGACAAGCCGACGACCCGCGGAGTTCCCCTCGACTTTTGCACCTAAGGGCCCGTGTCTCGGGGAAGGGTCCCAATTGTATCCCCGACTACTGCACCTAATGGTGTGAGTTCTCGGGCCGTCTTCCAGACTCGCTCGGTCGATCCAGGTTGGAAAAACTTGGTGGCCGGCCAGCTCTTCGGTAGCTGGACTGCTGCGGCTCCGGACCTGCCTTGGCACATAGATAGAAATGGCCTTAGTACTAGAGCTGGGGATTGCAATGGAGCAGGAACTGGGGGAGTGAAGAGGGAGTCTACCGGGGACCCTCGAGAAGATCAATACAGGGCAGGGAAGCAGACCCGCATGGAGAAATGAAAGGAATACAGTGCTCTAAGGACTGGTCCTGGGAGGGGTCTCTGGGAAGAGCTCTGTCTCCCTTCGAAACTGATGGCAGCATATTCGGTCGCACTCTACAGAGTATGCAGCAGATAGGCACCACCTTGAGCAGCGGTCATCGGGTTCATCATAATTTAGTTTACTTTTCAGATAGCCCTTATGACCTCTCAAAAATCGACTGTATCGGTTCACTTGTCTAGGAGTTTTGTATAAATAAAAAATTTAGGGCTTGATACCATATGTTAACTATGTTTTATGATTATTAATGAATGAAGCATCTTTTTATTGGAAAAAAAAAAAACAGACGACTAATTAGACCATGCATGAGTGTTGAAAGAAACAACTCTGTTGATGGTACGGTAGGTAGAGGACAACAATTGGAGTGAAAGAAGGAATAGGAGAACCATTTTTATGTTTTTTTGAAAAAGGAGAACCAAAGTCGATTTGGGAAAAGCTATCGAAGAACATAATATCTTTATTTGGAACAGCAAGGTTCGAAAGGTTCTCCCTCAGCCACAATTTGATTCCTTCATCGTCCTCTAGTGTAAGAAAAATCAACATTAACTCTACGGACACCTTACAAAGATGTTGCGGGTGTTTTTTCCGACCTTACTGGACGGCCGGGGCCACCACCACAGCAACCATCACCATTAATGAATGTAACAAGTCTATTTGATGGTATCAGAATTAATTTGATTTACTTGAATATCTTTACTCATGTGTTTCTTATGAACTGAAAAGTACATGTAAAAATCTAGTTGTTTTGTGATTTGCTTATAAAAATTTGTGAAGGTGCATACTGGAATTAGCTTCCATGTACAAGACAACTAATTAAAATTTAATCTTTTCAAAGCAACATTATTAGATAAAAAAAATAAGTTCTCTCTCTCTAGTATCATACTCATCGGAATGCAGACTTGGATCAAATCCAGAGAGAATGTTGAGGCAACGGAGCCTGAAGATGACCAGGTCTCTGAAATTAGGAATCTTATTCAAAAAGGGATAGGAAAGGAGCTGATGGTAGATGGAAGCACTTGAAATCTGTGGTAATTTCTTCAAGCATGGGCTTCCCTCCTCCACCGAATGTATAGGATGAGATTGGAACGAAACTTAGCACAAGATGGTTGTCACGTATACTTTGGAGGTCTTATCAGGAGGCACTATTCTGGTGACTCCACTGATCGCGATTCCTTACTATAATAGTACTTGTCATGGAGTTGGATACCGAAGTGGTGATGAGGACTGATCTAGACAAGAGAGGTGAACATACTGGTACTAAAGGCTCATTAGAAACCTCTATCATTAATGAAGACATTATTACAACTGCACTTGTCACTATTCAAGGTTTTGTGGCTCAAAACACACCCACGTTTGAGTTAGAATTCGAGGGAACTTCAAATTTTGGGAACCCTGGGCGCAAACAACAATTTTCATAGCCTAAAACTATTTCTGATACTCAACAAAGGACTCAAACAACTTATCTGTATGCAACTAGGTCTGAAACAGCGAAATTAAAACCCTTATTACCTTCGCCTACCACAACTATTTCTGCCTCCAAGTCCAAACCCATCAACAAAGTTTTCAGGGTTAACGGCCATGGAATATGGGACTATTGTAAAGCTATTGGCTAGAAGGCTTTTGCCTCTGATGTTGAAGTTGCTAAACAATTCGAAAATTTGAATGAACAATTAGAACAGAGTTACACTCGACATTGGGCCTGGTGATGAAATTGAAGATCTTGAGGAAGATCTAGAGGGAGGTTTTGGACTCCAACACGGTCTTTCCTTCTCAATAAATCGATGTGGATCCTCTCCTAGAATGTGAGAGGGCCGTCCTCCACTAAAAAATGGAGGATGTTAAGAAACGTGTTCTCCAAGCAAGCTCTCAACTTTATTTTACTGCAAGAGATAAAGCTATCACAAATTCCACATCACTTCTTTACCAATCGTGGTCTTACTAATCTATGGGAATCTGATTTCATTCCCTCTCTTGGGGCTTCTGGAGGGATTCTAGCTGCTTGGAAATCTGATTTTTTAAGCTTCACACATTACTAAAGCTAATCTTGTGCTTTATTAGTGTGGGAGATTAAAACCTTTACAACTTGATATATGCATCATCTACATTTATGCACCTTGTATTAGGAATGAAAGAAGACAATTGGGGGAAGACATTCTTATTATGAAATAGTCCATCTTTGTGCCCATAATTTGTGCTGGTGATTTCAATGATACATTGTCTGTTACTGATAGGACAAATCTAAGTCCTTCCCTTTCTAGCACCAGAGTTTTCAACCAATTTGTTGGTGATATGGGCTTGTTAGACTTACCAGTAGTGGGTGGTGCTTATACATTGGTTTGGCACAGATTCTAGGGCTTCTAAAATTGACAGATTTCTCGTCAATCCTACGCATACTTCCCCTTGTGGTCTCTGATGTGTCTTCCCAAAAGTATCTCAAATCATAGGCCTCTATTACTCTCTTCTCCCAAAAGCAATTGGGGTTCTAAACCCTTTAAGTTCTTTAACTCCTAGTTGGATCATCATAGATTCTGTCTTGATGTATCCACTTTTTGAAAATCTCTGACAATGTTAGGAGACCATCGGTGCAGGTTTTAGTACAAACTCAAGGCACTCAAAAGCTTCCTTAAAGTATAGAGGATTGAGACATTTAGCTGTTTAGAGAAGGAGATTGCTGATCTTACTACTGTCATCAATAATTTGGACCTTAATGTTGAATCTAGGTCACTATCTCCTTTGGAAAGTAGTAATAGGGCACTTTCCTCTGCACTGTTGATCAGGAAACATAAATCACCAGTAACAGTTCTAAAACAGAAGTATACACTCCATTGGATCCAAGAAAGGGATAAATTTTCAAAATACTTTCACATTGTTGCAAATTTGAGGTACAAAAGATCTAGACTAACCTGTATCTTGAAGACAATGTTCTATTACGAACTCCTACTAAGATCAAGGAGTGTGCAGCAAGGCACTTCTCTAAGAGATTCTAAAAGTGGGGCACTTTCTCCATTGATTTTTCTCTGCTCCCTTTCAAGACTTTATCTATTTCCCAGACACTTTTTCTAGAGAGAGCATTTACTCAAACTGAGATACTATCTGCAATTAAATATTGTGATGGGTTCAAGTCTTTTGCTCATGATGGATATTCTATGCTCTATTTCCAAAAGGGTTTTTCAAACAAGAGAGGTTTGGTGCTTTTGAGTTCATTGTATTAATTCTACTTTCTACTTGCAGTATGCTCTTGGCCTCTTATCAAAGATGATATTGTAGCTTTCTGTGGTCATTTTTACCGATTTGAGACATTTGGGAATGGTATCAATTCCTCATTTATCACTCTTATACCCAAGGTTATCTCTCCAATGGAGTTTAGTGATTACACACCCATCAGCCTTGTTGGGGCTCCATACAAGATCTTATCCAAACTCTTTGCAGCTAGACTCAAGACAAACATGAACACTTTGGTTAGTGATGTACAAACTGGCTTCATAGCAGGGAGGTAGATACTAGATGGGATCTTAATAGCTTACGAGATCCTTGATTTTGTGAAGAGAACTAAAGAGGAGGTCATCATATTCAAGGTCGGTTTTGAGAAGCCATATGACCATGTAGATTGGGTTTATTTATTGAAACTGCATCAATTCTTGGGGTTTGGTGAGAAGTGGAAACTTTGGATGGATTCCTGTATTAAAGCTTGATTGTCTGTGTTTTTAAATGGCTCCCCTTCTTCATATTTTAAAGTCCAAAGAGGTCTTAAACTGCTTTTTGTCTCCACTTCTTTTTGCTTTGGTGGCAAGAAGCTTGCATCAGTTAATGGAAAGAGGAAAGTCCTTGGGGATGTTTCAGGGTTTTACTTGTGGAGATAAAGGGACCTACCATTTCACATCTATAATTTTCAGATGATACCTTGATCTACATCAAAGCCAGTCCAACTCATTTACTAAATTTTAAGCATACGATAAAAATCTTCCAAAGTTCTATTGGTTTTAAGAACAATTTTCACAAATCTAGAGTTGTATTATTGAATGCCAGATTTATGAATGATTTCATTGTCTCTCAGATACTTGGATCTGAGTTAATTACTCTTCCCATGGATTATCTTGGCTTTCAGTTGGGAGCTAATCCCAAGAGATTCAATACTTGGGTTCCTATCATCAACAAATTCAAAAACAAGTTAAGCCTATGGCATACCAAATTTCTCTCTTTTGGGGAGGGAATCACCCTCATAAAGTATTCTTTGATATTTATCCCTTTGTATCGCATGTCATTATTTAAAGCATCAGTGGGGGTGATCAAAGAGATGGACAAATGGCAAAGGAGGTTCCTTTGGAATGGTACGTTGAGCAGAAAGTCTTTCCATAGAGTCAACTGGGATCTGGTTTGCAGGCCTAAGGATCAAGAAGGTTTAGGCATTAAGAAACTTCATTTTATGAATAAAGCACTCCTTGTTAAGTGGTGATGGAGGTTTTCCACTGAGAAGGATTCTCTTTGGAAAAGAGTTATCTGTGCAAAATTGGGTTGGGACTTTTGTGATTGGGACCTCTCCGACATTTCAATCACAAATGGTCAGAGCTTTATTGCACATTTCTCTTCCTTATTATCTTATTACAATTTCAGCAATGTTTTTGGTTCAACTGGGATGGAATGAACTGTTGGCAATGGGAGGAGGACAAACTTTGGGAAGATGTGTGGATAGATGATATTCCTCTCAAATGCAAATTTTAGAGGCTCTTCCATCTTAGCACTCATAAGAATAAGAAGGTGGAAGTGTCCTGGTTTAATGGAGATTGGTAGTTCATTTTTAGGAGGAGACTGAGAACTGGGCAAATTCAGTGAGCTAGAAGATTGCCTACAACTCTACTCTCTTAATGATTATATTGAAGATAGAGTTTGGTGGAAAGTGGACTCTGGTAGCTCCAAAGTCTGTAACATTTATACTCATATACTTGATGCAACTAATAGTACTAGTTGGAGTAAATATCTTTAGCTTCCCAATTTACCTCCTAAGGTGGTTGTATTCACTTGGTTGACTTGTTTAGGGGCTGTTCAAACCAAAATATTCTTAGAATCAAGAGTTTTACCACTCACCATCTCCAATTCTGTATGTAAATTTTGTGGAGTTTATTTTGAGTATGCAGATCACCTATTCATCTATTGCAGGAAATCTTGGCAGATTTGGTAAGCTGTTCAAAGGTAGTGGGGGATAAATTGGTATATTTCTGGTGATCTTATATCTTTCATTAATGCAGAGGATAGTCTTTTCCATAAAAAAAGGCTTTGGAAAAATATTTTCTCCTTAACACTTTGGGAGATTTGGATTTATAGAAATAATTTGGTCTTCAACGACTAACTCTTTTATGTTCTGGAAGTGCTACTTAATATTCATAACTTCTCTTATGCTCTTGAATGGTCATTGTTAAAAAAATAACAATTTTGGAAGTGCTACTCTTTTATTTTTCTTTCCCCTACTTGTTTGGAAATTATCTTCTCAATTTTGTTATAAAAAGCCTACCCTTTTGCCACAGTTGGGTGCAGGAGTCCTGGGTTGATGTTCTATTGGGTAATGTCCCAGCTGCATATGGGTTTATTTTGATTAAAGCATTGTTGTCTCACTCTTGGATTCTCTATGTAATGTACTATAGTAATTCAACATTTTTTTACCCCCTTCGTTTTGTGCATTGTTTCTTACTGGGGTCTCTAGTATCAGTTCTGAGACTCCCATTTGGGACTGCTCTTTTTTTCTATGAGAGGATATCTCCTCTTTCTCTTGGATTTTTGTTAAAGTCTAGAGATAATATCAATATATTTTCTTTCCAAAAAAACATTTATTATGAAGGCCTTGTTAAATATAATCCTTATCCCCTAACAAAGCTGCATTCCCACAAACACCCTTCATAGAAAGAGATAGTGGCGGCAGTAAAAAGTTGTGGCGGGTCAAAGGCTTTTGGACCGGATGGATTTAGTCTCAAGTTCTTCCAAAAGAATTGGGAGATTCACAAGATAGTCAATAGAGTTGGCTGAATTTTTTTACTCAAATATAAAAATAGGCAAGGGTCTCAACTCGAACATGTTAACCCTAATCCGTAAAGTAGATCATCCTCATGAATTTAAATACATCGCACCAATTAGTCTCAAGACATCTTCGGCGAAAGTATTATCAAGGGGGCTCAAAACAGCCTAGTTGGAGATACCATAAACACAGCCACTGCTGGACATTGATCAGAATGTGATGGACGATCAGCATGTTCCACCACCCCCCGTGTATGTTTAGAAAGGCTGGTAAACAGCCTCGTCGAGAATTATGATAGGCCCTTGGTCGGTTGGGAGGTTGGTCCGAATTACCTCCAAATTTTTCCGTGGCCCTATTTGGGGGGGGGGGGGCATGTACCTTGGGCTGATTGTCATTATGCCCCTACGATACAAGGAAACCTCCCTCCCGGGAATTTAGTTCCTTGGTCTCGTGATATTGAGTGTATCTTTAGTTGCAGTTCTTTTCTACCATACTATGTAGAATTATTTTAATTTCAGCCATATGTGTCGGATCACCAGTTTTATTTCCGAATAGGGGATTCCGTTCGTCATCTTGACTTGTATCGGACTTATCCCTTAACTCTCGGTGTCATATTGTTTGGTTTATGTGAATGAATGCAAACCCTTCTACTAAAAAAAGTAATCTTAGGATGGCAGTTTCATCATTTTAGTAAAAAATTAACAAACTTTATAACAGAAAAATGTACAATTAAGTATATCTAATGAACAATTTATAACATTTGTACAATTGAAAAATGGGTATAATATTATACTACCTTTTGAAAATAACTCTGTTAAAAGAAAGCAAAAACAGTACAACATCACCCATCAAACTAAGCAGAGAATAAATGAGGAAACCTTACATTAAGAAAAAACCTAGAGTGCATGGTGTTGTCGCTCTCTCTTTCTCCCTCTTCTGGGGCTTCAATTTGCCGATGTCTGTGGCTTCCTCTTCCGACCTTGGTCCGTCCGTTACCTCCACTAATGCAGCGGTTTCCTCTACCCTCTTTGCTGCCCCCACCAACCCGCACGACTCCCTGATGCATCGACTGTTGTCCAGCCATGGTCTGTCCAGTGCAACGGGGACCGTAGTTTCACCAACCAAACGTTGCTCTTCTCCTAGGCTCGATATGTCGCCACCCCCACTCATGCGAACCTATCACGGCAATATAGGAACTCCTGCCTCAAACCCCGATGACCGCCCCCATGCAACGAGACCGTCCCGTCGGTATCGCTGCTCAGAGGAAGCCTTACCGATCCTCCACTAGGTACCCACTGCTGAACTTTTGAGCTGGGAAAGAGAACCCTGGAATGCTCCCCCTAGAGAAGAGAAGGCCCCGATAGGGTTGAGGTGAGGCTCGCCAAACAGCCTCGCTGGTCTCCATGAGACAATTAGGTCACCTCGGGGTGTCCTAGAAGAGCTATTCCCCGACCCTCAGGGGACGGATACTACTGATCCCTAGCCTCCTCCTTTCTTTGGTATATTCTTTGAACGACTGTCAAGACAACACAGGAATGTTCAAATCGAGATAGAGAAAGTTTTTTGGAATTACTACGCCAACCATCGAGAGAATAGGAAACCACTCCCTAATGCCATCAAAACTGTGATTAAAAGTAATGATCTTATTATAGAGTCAGTGTTTCAAATTAAGTTTATCAGAAATTATATCTAACCCTTTAAAAACTTTCTTATCCAATATTTTTATTTCGTATATGTTTACTTTTAAATTCTCATAAGTCTGTCAATGAAATATATTATGCTTGAAAAAAGGAGAGAGTATATGTCTTCTGTTACGAGACATTCAAGTGTATATTATATAAATTTATATGTTGTTAAAACATATATTTAAGAAGTATGATACTTTATGACAAAATAATAACTTACGTGCATGCTCGGATTTGAATCTATCCAATAAAAACGCACACGTATAGTTAATTACATGAGTGCTGCTTTTTTTTAACTTTAGTAATAATTGATGGTATAAAGGATGTGATCACGAGCGCACCATAAATAAATTAGTATATATTGGCTGCTATTAAGCAATAGCTAATAATGTTTTATATGCTAACAAAGAAAAGCAATAGCTTATCACCCTTTACGTGCTCCATATTACAGTTTTTGTTGAACTTTAATCAGCTAGAGGGAGATTTACTATGCAATGACTCCGTGGGGGAGATTTGCATAAATATCAACAGCTGGAATTAAGGCAATCAACATTCATTTTTAAACTTTTACCCATTAAAAAGTAGGGGTAACTTTGTTCTTTCCTGTTTCTTTATTTTTGTTTCACAAATCCTAATTGTTCTTGAGTTTTTTTAAATAAAAAAAATTGACTTGTTGTCATAATTCGGAAATTGTCTTTTGACAAGATACAAGCGAGTGCATCAAAAGGGAAAAATGCTGACCACGAAGGGACAAACAAAGAATTAGCAGCCTTAACTAGCTAGTGGGCTGCAGCATTCGCTGACCTCTTAAAAAAACGAGTTTTGCATTCTCGATATAGTTTTAAAGCAACTTACAATCTTGCAAACCCCCCCCCCCCAACGGGGAAGTTAAAACAATATTATCAGGGATGAAGTTCACCACCACCTGTGCATCTGAGTGAATAATGATCCTAGAGACTTTAGCCTCCTTTGCCCATTGTAGTGATTGTCGAATTGATATATTTTCAATCATGGAGGGAGATAAAGTACTTGTGATCACGCTATATTTTCCTTCCATTCGCATCCCTACAAATGAAGGCCCATCCTAACTGATTTGTATGTTGAAAGATAGCCTCATCCGTGTGCACCGTGAGCCAAGTCGGGGGGTGTCCAGCCAGGGGAGGGTCGAGTAACAATGGTCCCCGTCTTTTGAGGTTTTGAATTTGCTTCCTTCCAAGACCGGAAGTGTATCTTTATAACAATAGTCATAGATGCTGGTATTAGTTGTTCTTCATTCCACACAAAACCATTTCTCTTCTTCCACAAATTCCAAAGCCACATGAGCATCTCAGACTTCTCGCCATTACTAGGAAGTTGGAGGAATTTTTTCCACCACACACGGAAGTCCATCCCGGGGGAGTAGAGGAGGGGTATGTCCGAAAGAGCCCAACAATCCCTAGCAAAAGGACAATGAAGCAGAAGGTGGGATGTGGATTCGTGTTCCAATAAACAAATATGTCATAAGGGTGAAATCTGGACACACCTTGTGTCGAGATTGGCAGCCACCTGTAAAGAGTTTGTAAGGCCCCTACACAAGAATATCTTTACACGTGGAGGGGCTTTGACCTTCCAAGTGTCGTTCCAAAAAGACTCTGATCCCAAAAAGAGTTCCCCCCTTCATGTGTTAAAGGGTACGATAACCACTCTTCGTAGTGTGGAGGCCCTTGTCATCCTTCACCCAATACCAGCCGTCCTTTACCCGAGATGTAGAGAGAGGGAGTGCAAGAATTAGTTCTCGATCGCTGTTGTTAAATTAGTTTCTGGTCTCCTCCACATTCCACACCCTTCGTTTTGGGATAAAGAGAGAGTTGGCGTAATGCCCAACCAAGTCACTTTAATCCATTTGGACCCAAGGATCACTCTCTAATAGCCACGGGTCCCCCAGAATTTTGGTAGAGGTGCCCGGTCTAATGGCCCTCCGAGCACCATGAATAAGAATAGTTTGGGTAGCCCAAACACTAGTCCACAAGAAACTCGGGTTTATCCCCTTTCCAGCCAAGAGAAAATTTCCATCCGGGAAATAATGAGCTCCAAAACTCTGGGAAATCAGGGCATCTAGATTTGTTATAAATTTCCTACCCATCTTACTGAGTAAGGCCAAATGGTATCCCCTAGATTACGGAACCCCATCCCTCCACTTTTCTTCGGGATGCACAGCTTCTGCCAATCCTTCTAAATAATTGGGCGTCACGAACGGCTCAACCCCGCACACCAAAACCTGGGCAAAGCCACTCGGATAGCCAATATAAGAGATTGGGTTACCAAAAAGACTCTCATTGTGTACACCGGGAGAGCTGTTAGGACCGACTTAATCAGTACCTCCTTTCCTCCCTGAGAAAGAAGCTGGTTATGCCAAGTATTGATTCTAGAT
>JAYMTN010002483.1:0-11025 GCA_036897425.1 Erodium trifolium | reverse complement strand
AAGAGGTAGGTGGTATAATTTTATAAAAAAAAAACATTTTTTTTGCTATTTTGGTGTAATTTGACATGTTTTGTAAAAAAAATCACATTTGGGTTAGGATCTGTCACAAGCGCGTTGTTAGGACTTGCAAATGACCTTTCTAACACAGTTAGAATTCGACGTTAATCGTTATCCCTTGATTTAAATAAATCGTATTTATTAGAAACCAAGTCCAAATACTTTATAAAAAATTCTCTATTACATTGTTGAAGATCCAAAAAACCAACAAACGAACCTTTTGACCTAGAATGATTTGTGACAGGGAATGTAAGGTGATGTGCATATAGGTTTAAGTGGGTTGTTGGATGTATTGTTAGAACCGTCCACTTCACGAATCACGAGACCTTTAAGTGCTCTTAACCTCTGAAGAAAGGTTCATATACTATTCTCAAGAGTTTGCTTCTTAATTGCCTTCCTCAAACAAAGATGGCTAATCCTATAATAATTGTATTGTAACGGGGTAATTTCAACAACACATTATGGACAATCCTTGTTTTTCAAAAAACACACCGTAATCCCAAGTTTTTGAAGAAAAAAAATGGTCTACGGTTAGAGCATCTCCAGTCGTGGACCTCTTACTAACGGATCGGTGCTGACAGAGACGAAACATCGGCAGAAATGAGCAAAACGTCGGCGGATAAGTGCTGGCGGATGGGTGCTGACAGTAAGCTCACCAACGACGCTATCCGTCAGCTATACAATATTGTGGGGAAAAAAAAGCTTGTTTTGTTGCTTTCAACCCCTTCCATTCATCCTTGTGACTGGATTTTATTTTGTTTTAACCGACTGATGAGATTATTTTAATATATTATGTGTTCCATCAGCCAACAATCTTGTTAAACACCGAAGATGCTCTTAATTATTGAAATATTTTACAGCTTTGTTTTTTTTTATTAAAATCTTATGATTACAGTATGTATCTGTAATTGCTCTAGAATTCAGTATCCTTTTCAATTATTGGAAGATTGGTAGCTATTACCAGCACTAGCAAGATATAAACATGAGCCAAATAGAATGTATTACGATAGAATGTTTTGCCAAATAGAATGTATTACGATAGAATGTTTTGCCAAATAGAATGTATAGTTCTCATATTTCAATAGTTAATACATAATTTCTTTCAAATTATTTTGGCAAACACATGAAGCCTAAAATTCCCACATGCAATATGTCAAGGCCTCATAGTCACAATTGGCACATCACTCAACCGATTTGCTTCTCCTCATCACCTCCTCCTTTTTGGGCCCAACTTGGATGGGCTCTTCTGGTTTGAGCTCAACTGTGATGGGCTCTTGTCGATTGGGCTCAACTATGACGGGCTCTTCTAGTTTGGGCTCAACAATGATGGGCTCTTCCTTTTTAGGCTCCTCGGTGGTCTTGTTGGTCTCTTGCACATTACTATCACACTTTTTCTCCTCAGCAACCACCTCCTTCTCCTCCACCTGCAGCTCCGGCGCCGGACTTGAGGCCATCTTCTCCTTGGATGCCTCGGGTTCCGGTGCCGTCTTGTTGGCGTTGGACTTAACGTTCTTTGCACCACTCATACAAGCCCCCATATTCTTATTGTCTAGCAAAAGTATATGAATTGGAGGGGCTTGTGATGATGGCCAAGAAGAAAATGCGCAAGAAACAACAAGAACACATCTTTTTTGTTTGACACATTGTGCTTATATAGTCGCCTGAATGTTATGTTTCTGTGGTCAAGAGAGTTTCAAGGCACAGTTAATGGAGATGTCCTATTTTAGGATTTGTCATGCCATTTATAGACCACCCATCAAGAGAAACTGCTAAAAACCCGACGCTATGATACTATGTTAAAGTCTGACCCCACCAAAAACTCAACTCGATAGGTGGAAGCCTCGAGATGTTTATTCAATTTTCACTAAAGCCACGTTCTTTCTAACGTGTAACACCTTGATATCATCCGAACAGTATGGGAGTACAAGTTGTACTAGGATACAGAAGGAAGACACCAAGTTAAGGGAATTTGACTATAGTAGTTTTACATAATGAACATATGCGAGGCTTGATATCTTAAGCATTGGCAGCGTAGAGCGCCTTGATTTCCTCGACATCATCGTAGCTGCCAAGGAATATAGGAGACCTCTCATGTATCTTCTTTGGAACCAAGTCCAGTGCCTGCAACCACAGCCATGAGATTTGCTAGTAATGAAAACTCGTTAGCTCGAATGGAAATTTGGCACATACCCGTTCCTTGCCTGTGAAGGCTTGACCTCCCGCTTGCTCCATCAAGTATGACATTGGAAAAACTTCATAGAGAACACTGTCATAGAGAAATGGATATGATGAATTGGAAAAACAGATCTTCACAAATGTTAGTGCAATATAAAGACATACCGTAATTTTCCACTTGGGCTCTTCTTATCACCAGGGTACAAAAACACACCACCGTATAGTAATGTCCGGTGGACATCAGCAACCATACTGCATTAAGTAAGAGCTTCAAATACTGTAACTCAACACTCGATGTTTATAATTCAAATATTGTACCTTCCAATGTATCGAAGAGACTTTGGTGATGAACCGTCTTCAGGGAACTTGCATTTTTCCACATACTTTGCAGTTGGCCTATCCCAATTTTTGGCGTTGCCTTCATTCACCGAGTATATCTTTCCTTTCTTTGGGATCTGTTTTAAAATAAGAACACTATTTATGTATACATGTCCAAGCCCATTCGGCCTTAGGAACCCTATCACTATATATACAGTCTCTTGTTCAGATCTATTCATCGAATACACAATCAGTCTGCCAATGTTTACAGTTTTAACACAAACCAACCTATTGAGAACACATGAAGGTTCATGGCATCAACTAAATATACCTTGATATCAGGGTGAGTCAATATGAACTCTCCAAGAGATGGATCAAGTGTGAACCCGTTAACACCTTTTCCAGTGCTGATTACTAGCTGCAATTTCAACATTCATATCAATGTAACACAATCCATAGCATATAGTCATATAGACATCAGAAAAGCAAGAGAAAGTACACAAATAATATGTTTTTTTACCGTGCAAGAGCTTCCATACATGCAATACCCAGCTGCTACCAGATTATTTCCAGATTGCAACACATCCTCGAGGGACGGGTTGTCTGGATCGTTCACCAAGTAAATGCCGAAAATCTAATCATGAGAAGATCAAGTGAAAGTTATTAATTGATTCTCAACAATCTTGAAATTAATATTAATGGACAAGAAATGGAAAAAGCTTGAATGGGGGATGATAGGCCGTACAGTTCCAATGGAAACACCACAGTCAATGTTTGAAGATCCATCCAATGGGTCAAAAGCAACACAATATCTGTTTATCAACCATGGAATTCAGATTTACATCAATCAAAATATATTGATGGGAAAATTGCAAAAAAGTACCATGAGGAATTCACTTTTTGTAAGTTGCAACTCTCTTATTTGATAATTGCAAAAAAGTGACTTGAACTTGCTTTTTGGTTGCACTACGTGTAAATTTTCTTTAAAATTATGATTTTACCCTTTCAAAAATAACAAGTAGAAAATAAAAAATCCAAAATTTTATATTCTTTTAATTTTCTTCCTCTTTTATGTCCAAAGAGGAATAAAGTAAGAGAGGTGAAAATTTTGTTTTTTTAATCATTATTTTTAAATTTAAATATGAAGGGTAAAACCGTCATTTTAAGCAAATATGCACAAACTTTAACGAAAGGGAAAGTTCAGGACACTTTTTTGCGTTTACCAAAGAAGAGGGCTAAAATTTGCAAAACATTGAATACCTCAAGGTACCTTTTTGCCCTTATCACTATATTAATTTAAGGTTTCTCAGACATCATTCAATGATACACCTATCTACTTACTTCCCACGCTTCGATGGCTCTACGAAAGTCGCCTCTTCGTCCTCCTCAGAAACAAGGATGCACTGTTGACATTAAGGTAAGGAGCAAAACAGTAAGATAATGGAGCATTATGTAACTAGAAACAAGTTGACTTTCATTGATTTTTACTGGACTTCAAGTTCTTGAGATGTTTAATAACTCAGACCAGGACTAATCTAATATCTGAAACATTCAGCTAATCACAAACAGCTTACCGTGCGCCCGCTGCTTATCAAGGCGTTAACGAAAACCTCATTGGAAAGCACATCCAGCTTCTTCTGCTCTTCACCCTAGTGTTGCAATTCAAAACTCATTATTTTGTAACACCCAAATACAAATACACACAGTCCAAACCACCAAAAGATAATATTATCACTCACTTGAACATTGGTCTCCCCAGCAAGTCCGAGAAGTTTTGCAAGACCAGCCTGCAAAAGGGTAAAGCTTCATTGTCAAGTCATGAATAGAAAAAACAGATCCTAATACAGTTTTGATTCACTAGCTTCCCAATTTCTGAAATAAAATTGTTCTCATGAGCAAATCATCAAACAGTTAGAGTGCAAAACTGAGATGGGTCCTGTCAAAATTCACAATTTATCCTGCATATAACAAATCACAACATACCCAGATCAACCCAGAGCTCGTTCGCTACTGTGGCCACAGAACCCAGAAACAAAACCCCCAAATCAATTCAATTCCAAGTAGATAAAAACCCAACCTTGTTGACGCTGGTGCAGACGAATTTGCAGCCAAGAACAATGTGACTGAGCAGGATGGTGAAGTCGCCGCGTGACTCGGGATGCTTGGACTGCTCGTTGAGGACGAAGCGAGTGATGGTCATCAAATCGGTCCGGTGAGCATCGGCTGCGTGATCCATGATCGGCCCTCCTTACTGGGTTTCGATCAGATTTCAAAAACAAACACAGACAACCCCAGAAAAGAGGATGAAATCAATATATATACGAGACTGAGTGACCAGTGAAGTGAAGATATGATTAAGAAGGAATTAAAAAGAAATTGAAATTGAAGAGCGATAACGAAGAAATTGAATGGAGGATGAGAACCACACGTGAACGGCACGAGTCGCGAGATGGAGCACAGTCACTGAATCAAGATAAGTCCTTCATCTCCTTCCGATCCCTTCTCTTCCTGTGTGCTCCAAGCTTCGCTTTTGATTCCGAAATTAACCGTTTTTGGCGGTTACTTTTCATTTATTGTTTCAGGTCCCACCTTTGTTCTTTTTCTCATTTTATACAAATATCATCCATCCCTATTTCCCTAAAATATTAATAAAAATATCTCCTCTTTTTTCAAAACTTAATATCCCATCAGTGTTAAAATTAAATATACAAAATTAAATAAATATCATATAAAATGATAACCCCATAACGTGTTGGTAGTCGAAGTTGGCTTTGGACGTCATATCTCTAATCAAATTGTTTTTAAATCATAACAGTTAGACTAATGAAAACTATTAAAAATTAACGAAATTTTTTCGAACCGTCAAGACCCATTAACTAATTAATCATGCGAAATTTCGAGTTTGCCTTTAAAAAAGAATAGCTCTGGTAGGGTTATGAGATGGTAGACAAACTCCGTTTCATAACCCTAATAATTGACCTTTTCTGTAAGGACAAACTTGACCTTTCGTATGGTCAATTAACGGGCCTTGACAACTCGGCCGGATTTCGTTATTTTCTAATAATCGACTATTATATTTTTATAAATAAAAAAACAGATTAATCCAAAAAATCACTCATTTGTAACCTTTTATTCAAGCTATCATGATCCTTTTCTCACATATTTGTTTTATATAAATTATCGATTAGTATAGATGATATTTTCGATTGATCACATATCAAAACTTTATTTAAACTTATTTGATCGGATATTTGAGTTTTTGATCTCATAATTGAGATTGTGGTTCATATAACTCTAGATAAAGATGAGTGTAACATAGTACAATACAATGAGAGGACAGGAAAAGATGGACATGGCCTTAAAAAACCAGAGATTGCCAATCCAATTGTAATAATGGTGTGTGATCACCATTCTCTCTATCTTTATCAACTCCAATGACAGTCCACTTGGTTAAATATCTGATGATCAAAGTTTAAATCACGATAACAATATAAATCCAAAAAACCCGCATAATTCCATATTTCACACTACAATTGTAAATTATACAAAAAAAAAAACAATCCAAAAAATCTTCAAACAGGGTGAGGAAAAATGTAACCTCAACTCAACAATCTCACCTAAGAACACAGATGACAAATTGACTTCTAAAGACTTTAACAAGAGAAACACAAGTGCAAAGAGCTCACAGAAGCTGAGAAGCCAATTCTTCATATTCATCTTCATCTCCAATTATGAACACAAACCATTGACCAAATCTGCTTAATTAGAAGCATTTCCTGTGAACAATGGCAGGACCAGACTCATCATACTCTTCCTTTGAAATCCACATCTGCTGGAAGGTGCTGAGGGAAGCTAGAATAGACCCTCCAATCCAGACACTGTACTTCCTCTCAGGAGGCGCCACGACCTTGATCTTCATGCTACTTGGAGCCAGAGCAGTGATCTCCTTACTCATCCTATCAGCAATACCAGGGAACATTGTTGATCCACCACTCAGAACAATGTTCCCGTAAAGATCCTTCCTGATGTCAACATCACACTTCATTATGGAATTGTACATGGTTTCGTGGATCCCTGCAGCTTCCATTCCCACCAAAGACGGCTGGAAGAGTACTTCTGGGCACCTGAACCTCTCAGCTCCTATCGTGATCACTTGCCCGTCGGGGAGTTCAAAGGTCTTCTCTACTGCTGAGCTGGTCTTTGCGGTCTCCAGCTCCTGCTCGTAGTCCAGGGCTACGTATGCGAGCTTCTCTTTCATGTCTCTGACTATTTCCCGTTCTGCTGTTGTGGTGAAAGTGTAGCCTCTCTCTAGGAGGATCTTCATTAGGGAGTCTGTTAGGTCGCGACCAGCGAGGTCCAGTCTGAGGATTGCGTGAGGGAGGGTGTACCCTTCGTAGATTGGGACAGTGTGGCTCACTCCGTCTCCAGAGTCCAGGACAATACCTATAGAGGACTACTCTTATCAGTACATGCAACTAGTTGTATCATCCTATGAAGTTCTTGAGAAATATAAATTACATTGGTGCATGTAGTTGATACTTCATATGAAATGATTGACCATGCTTGACTAAATCATTTTTTTTTCAGTTATATATATAAGGAAGAATTACAATGCACAATTTTCATTTTACTACTCTGACCTTTAATCGTGTCATTTTACTACCCTCGATTTTTTAAGTGTGACAGTTTACTTGCCTATACTTTGAATTTATTGCATTGTTTATTAAGTTGCATAAAATCCGTTAACTTTAAGGTTTAAGGAATATGAAATGACGAAACTGCCCTTTTACAAGAGGTGGTTGTGCACGAGAAGGCATAGTTTTGTATCCTCTAAACCCTAAATTTAGCAAATTCTATACAATTTAAGAGACAGCACAACAAATTCAAAGTATATGGTAGTAAACTAGCACACTTCAGTGTTTAGGGTAGTATTAGTAAAATGACACACTTTAGAGTTTAGGGTAGTAAAATGACACGCTTTAAAGCTAAGGGGTAGTAAACTGACACACTTTAAAAGTAAGGGTAGCAAACTGACACACATAACAGTTCAGGGTAGTAAACTGACATACGTAAAAGTTCTGGGCAGTAAAGCGCAAATCATGTATAGCATAGTAAAGCATAATTTCCCCTTATATACACACCAAGACAGTGCATAGCAGTCAGATTCAGCTTCTATGATCTTGGCCCAGTAAACTTTGTTTAAATTTAGCTAAAACAACTCCTAAACATGATTTATAAACAGAACTAAATAGTAACCAAGAACTGAAGCTTGACTTAATCAAATATCTTCAGTTATATACCAAGACAATTCATTGCAGCTTCTACGATCTTGCCCAAGTAAACTTTGTATAAACTTAGTTAAAGCAACTCCTAAATCTGATTTATAAACACGAACCTGTAGTACGACCACTGGCATATAGAGAAAGCACGGCCTGGATAGCCACATACATAGCCGGAGAGTTGAATGTCTCAAACATGATCTGGGTCATCTTCTCCCTATTGGCCTTGGGGTTAAGAGGAGCTTCTGTGAGAAGTACAGGGTGTTCTTCAGGGGAAACACGGAGCTCATTGTAGAAAGTGTGATGCCAGATCTTCTCCATATCATCCCAATTGCTCACAATGCCGTGCTCAATTGGGTATTTTAAGGTGAGGATACCTCTCTTTGACTGCGCTTCATCACCGACATATGCATCTTTTTGGCCCATGCCAACCATGACACCGGTGTGTCTAGGCCGACCAACAATGCTGGGGAAAACTGCTCTTGGTGCATCATCACCAGCAAAACCGGCCTGTGTTGTGGACAAGGTTTGGGTATCAGTATTTTTGTTGCTAAATATTTTGCTAATACTAAGGACATGTTGTAAGAAATCAGACAAACCTTGACCATTCCAGTTCCATTGTCACAGACAAGAGGCTGAATATCCTCACTATCGGCCATTGTTTAAAACCTTCAATACAAGAGATTGATGAAGTCAATATAGTTTTTTTTTTTTTACTTGAAACATATTTTGATGAATTTCAACAGTAATAAAAGACAATACATAAACAAGAACATGACCCCTTTTTCTTCAACTCTACAATAATAACCAATTTTGCCCCTTGGAAAGATATATGGATTGAGCATTTCTTAAGCAAGAGGGTATGGTATGGACCTCACATGGGAATTGATGACAAGAACTGTGACTAAGTATATGATTAAGAATAGTGTAATATTATTTTTTCCATTTTTGATCGGGAAGAAGACAAGATAAATCCTACTCTAGCATGGTTTATTTTTAGCTTAAGCTCCACCCGCACCTGCTTCCAAACAGATGTACCTACTGGGATTCGAATCTCTGACATAACGGAGATGAGAGAGCTCTTTGACCACCGGACCTACCCAAGTGGGCATCACCTTTGATGTTATTGATCAAGTAGCAAACAAAGCGAAGATAGTTTCATCGACAGACACAGTCACACAGAACACTGTCCTAATAATACATGATGATCATACTATGATGAGACCCAACTTAGTTCATAGATCATGAGAGCAGGATCATAGATACGAAAACTTTCAATCAATCATGTCAGGCTCATAACAAGCAAAATCATATGATCAAACATAAAGGACAAGCTGCCAGGACAATCAATCCAACCTTTTCTTTATCAGAGAAAAACACGATTCGAACATGTGACCTCAAGGAACATGCAACATCATATGATCATCAAACATGAAGGACAAGCTCCTAGGACAATCAATTCAACTTAACTGCTTGTGACCTAGTTGGGATGTTACAAAGAAGTGATCCTTACAACACCAGAGAAACCAACTCCAAAATTTGAAACACCCAACAATCACCAAACCCATAACATTTCAGCAAAAGAAAAACAACACAATATCAAGAAGAAAAAAAACTGTACCCAGAAAGCATCATGCTTAGAAACTAAATCTCAATCAATCAAAACGAATAATACAGATCAGGACACAGACCCAGGAGCAAAATTGTACCCAAAAGATGAACTTTTTTCAAAAGAGACTCCAAACCCATGTACAAAAACAAGGAAAGGTACCTGAAGCTAAGCCTGCACTGAAGTTCCAAAATCAGAAGAGACTGAAATCGATTAGGCTTTAGACAGAGAGAGCTAGAAAATGAGAACGGAATTGAGGCGGCAGAGGGGGTTTAATACATGGGTTTTGGGAGCTAAATGAGGGTGAAATGCAAGTGAAATGAGACCCAAATGTAGTTTTGAACGAGTGTTTGGCTGCCGAGAAAGAAAAAAAAAGGAACCTTTAGGGTGGAAATAGCCGTCCACAGAAGCTGAAGCTGGTAGATTTGGTCCATGTTGAGGTGGAATCATCTAAGAAGGTTGACTACTAAACCTCAATCGAATCAAAATCAAGTGTCTGAGAACAAAAAAACAACAACAATGGAACATGTCAGCATGGAAGGGCGGCTGGTGTGGGTCTTGGTCGGGCTGTGCTTGGCCGACCATTCATGACTTGGAAATGCCACCTTTGAATCTTTGTATTTTTTCTTTTTTTAAATTACTTTCAATCTTTATAATAATGTAATGTGTTTTCACATTTTTATTATTGTTAATTATTGAAACTTGACGGTTAGGAACACAGACCCACCACCAGCCAATTCCATCAATACTGGTGTGCTATTATTTGCGACCTCATTTGTTTGTTTTCATACGGCTTCTCATGTGTCGATGATCCCGACATTTTTCGATAAATTTTTATGGGTTTTATTTTCATATTCTACCAATCAATGGTTATACAAGATTTCACATGTTGAATTTTAGAAAGTGTCATTCATTTCAATTCAATTCGTATATGATAAAAATATTAATATTTATATATATATCTGACCCATTTTTATAATTCTTATTTACTCAAATGAATGACCCGAGCCGTTTAATCAGAATTATTATTTATTTATGGCACACATTTGGCCAAGTATGATATTTGTTTTTCAACGGGAAGTGTTATGGTCGTAATAACTTATTATTAATAAGGTACTTGGAGTGAGACAGCTTATAAACAATTAATGTTGGACATGACATGAAGATTAGGAGTTTGATTTGTGTTAATTGGATTCAAAGGGCGTGGAAATGGCCAATACTTGCTCATTAAGGAGTTGCAATGTTTAAAAAAACCTTGAGTGTTTGAAGGGCAAAACTACATCCAAAAGACTGAAAAGTTCGACCAGTTCAAGACGAACAAGCTCAGAAAGAGCAAGTCTAGAACACGAAGAAAAAAAACGTTATTTCAACAGAACAATTCAGATCATCTCAGTCAGGTGTAACAATTAGGTTATGGCATCAAAACTTGGAATGGAAGATAAAATGAAGTGCTCTGTGTGATTGCCAAAAATACCAAACTTTGGTTCTCATATCAACAAGACTCACACCACTTGGTAGTTGTCTGTTAGCAGAGTTGTTCTCTGAGAGAACCTCGGAGGTGATCCACTTTGCAGGGGCAAAATATTG
>JAYMTN010002482.1:0-11026 GCA_036897425.1 Erodium trifolium | reverse complement strand
GCTGGTGGCCTACTCTTCACTACCCGGGAACATGTCTACCTGTTGTGACTTGGGGGAGCGTGTCTACACCAAGAATTTTTTGTAGTTTTTTCTGTTGCTTATTTCGTTTTAGTTTGGTGCGAGTTATTTATGTTATTTCCAGTACTTTACTTTATCAGTTCAGGGTAGGACGTAGGGATTTTTATCTGTCTAAGATAAAAATTAAACTACCCCAACGGGTCCAAGACCGTCGGATTTCTTATGGGAGACCCGATTTTATTTTATTTCTCAAGGCTTCTAGCCCTACTTATATGTTTTGATTGGCACTAGTAATACAATTCCTCGTCGGCTGTTTAAAAAAATGTTATAATTTTACTCTAATAAAACACAGATGCATGAAGATAAATAATGACTAGTAATATACTTCCACCATAGGGAAGCCGCTGCACCGGAGATCTCCTACCCAATACTCCATAGCTTCTATCTTGATAGTTTTGATCCTCCATTTTTTCTTTTCTCGTAGTCGTGTCCTTCGCCATGGACATGTCGATCATTTCCTCCGGTGTTGGTGGAAGGCTCGACGACTACGTCAAAACGCTGTTCGACCATTGGCTTGTCTAGTACAGTAAGGACTGCAACACCTTGAATGAGAAGGAGAACCGATTCTCCATTTTCAAGGACAACCTATAGTTCATTAACAAGCACATAGACAAAGCCCGGATGTACCAGGTCGCGATGAACATATTCGCGGATCTGAAAAACGAGGGATACCAGAACACTTACCTAATGATACACCCGATGGAAGGATGGAATTTCCATAACCGACCCAGGCTGGCAGAGGTGACCCAACTGACTGCCTCAGAAAGGAGAGAAGAGAAGCTAACGTTTGTTCCATACAAAAGGATGAATCAACATAGTTTAGTATTGTTTAGTACCCCTCAGACCCACCTTTTGTGCTTGCCTTCCAAAAGGCTCCAGAACCACAACCAATAGTTGAACTTGCATCATCGTTTCCAACTTTAGTGGAAGCGACAAGGATATCGTTTGCTGGTGAAGTTGTAATGGTAGGCAGATGGGACAGTGAGAGAAGGTATCGGGTTTCGACCTAGAAGAGAAAGTATGAAGACTGGCCTTAAAACCTGAAGTCGTCTCAGCCTGAGAAGCAACAAGGGTGGTACTCAATTGGGGAGGATCGAAACTGGATATACTGTCAGTATGGGCTTTCTTGACCAACATCCAGCACAAAAGTCACCCAATTAAGAGCATCTCTAATGGAGTGTTGCAGTGGTACTACTAGTTGTGGTAGTTTCAAGAGCATATTAGCATTTTCTCTCTTCAATTCTCAAACAATCTCTCCCTACCACCCCTTATACATCGTTACATGATTTAACCACTAGCTACATTCTCTCTCCTCAAAATCCCTACAATCCCTCCCTACCATACTACTGCAACGTTCCATTGGAGCTGCTTTAAGTCAGAATCGTCCGACAATAGAGTAGACTTCACAAGTATGGATAAGAACACGGTCCTTGTCATGTGGTTTAGAACAAAAGAGCAATGATAAATCATTAGCAAGAATCCTATTTTTTTAACTACCTCATCAATGGTATTGTTTTTCCAATAAAGAAAGGGAAGACTGATGATATCGACCAATGGCTAGAACATGGTCGTTAATACTAGAGAAGGTAAACAACCATGTTAAGGTCTAGTCCAAACGTCAACGCATAAGGAATTCCAAACAACACGATCAACGCAGTAAAGCAAAAAGGTTAGTGAACCCAAATCAAATAGGCTCACCCCGAGATCCTATTCATCCTAAAATGAGTGGCTATGGAGGGAAGGAGGAGAGGCGTCAGCTACAACAATAACACTAAGATGTAACTTTGCCTCAAACTCATCATTCAAAAAAGCCACACGAGGAGAAAAACTAGTCGGATCATCTGGCACAACAAGGGGTTGTCCAAGTATAGGTTTATCCAAAACATTAGAGGATCTGCAGTCCAAGGCTGAAAGCAATTTGATGGGAGAGAAATAAAAAAATAGCTTTCAGCCTCACCTAGGTGCTAAGCTAATTGCCGACGCTCTCAACCGACTGATAGATAAGTGTGAAAGAAATAAAGCAAAACATCTTGTTTTTTTTTTCTTTCAGAATCTTGGACTGCAATAAAAGTCTATTAATCAGGCTGAAAGAAGATAATATTATTATTTTATTTTTTAAGCATTTCCTTTCAACCTAAGGACTGTGGATGCTCTTAGATCCTACAATATCCATACAATTGAGGACTACAAGTTTCACAATAGGGACGATAAATTTCTTGCCCCGTTTATATTCTCAAGCTGATAGGTATTTAGAGAAATGACATCATTCAATAAATCCTTAGATCTAGAGGCATAACTGGTAATCATTGGGAGTAGTCTTAATGGCATCAATTTCGCCAAAACGGTTGAATATAATCAACAACTAGCACTAAAAGAGGTTGGCCATGAAGGCCGGATTGAGCCTATTTGTTCGGTCCTTATGGTTTGGAACGAATGATCGCGGCGCAACCCTCCCTCAATAGTTTCGGTAATGGAGCAGGGATCACTTTGGTCCCAGACATAAAAGAAAATACCATATTAGCAAAGATAGGCTCAAGTAAAGCAGGGGGTTGACCCCTATTGTAGCGCGCGTTGACCGCGACTATAGCACGAAATGTGTTGGTATCTTATGTAGCAAAGTGCTGGTACCTTACGTATAACAAATGTTGGTACTTTACATAACCAAGTACTGGTAACATATTTTTACCCTTTTGTCCTCCATATTTTCCCCAACTTTTTTCATGGAGGGATCATACCACTCATACCTCGATAAGCTCGTTTATATCGACCTGGAAGATCAAAGCAAACTTCAAGAAGAGATCCAATATTTAGGATTCCTTATCAGCATGTCTGAGCGTACTCCTCTTTCCCAATCCACACAACTCACCCAACCTACGGGCCCCTTAATAACTCGCGCTAGGAGAAGAAGAACTCCAAGTACTACCAAACTAAGGTTTAAATTGACCATTGTAGAGAAAGAACATCTGCTGATCATGGGTTGACAACTCCACTGATAACATCATTGGGAAGACGAATAAGGCAGAGAGGTACTAAATTTCCGTCCATAAGGAGATGCGAGCCATGAGAGACCCGACCAAACTGATTCTTGAATAGAAAAAATGAAAATACTATTGGCAGAAGATGAACACCAAGGTCACCAAGTTTCATGGTAACTATACCGAACTTGGCCGCTCTGAGGACCAGCTGATTGAGGAAGTAGAAACGAGATATCAAAATAAGGAGAATATGGATTTCACTCACAAGCACTGCTAGAAAACTGTGAGGTCCAACCCAAAGTAGAACGCCAAGTTTTTTCCAACCCGAACACGCAATGCGAGCTCGAGATGACGTCCTCCCGAGAAGTCCATCCTGAAGGACAAAAGACGGCGAAGGCGAGGATGAGGAACAAAGGGAAAACAATAATGAATGAGGCTCAACTTGAAAAGTTGAAAAATGCTACTAAAAATATGGTTGATTCATCTGATCAAAAGTTAAAGTTGTTCGAGGCATAGATAGAGCTCACCAAATACCTCTGGGGTATGTACAACATTGCTCTGGAGAAGGACACCTCCGACATGAATGTTGTATGAAAGCAGCTCATACACAACTTCTAACGGATCTTGTTTGTCAACTTGCCAAACTATAGTTTATTCATCTTTTAGTTTGTAATTTTTATTTCCTGTTTTAGTTTCGTTATCAGTTTCATCGAAAGTTCGATTTTAAAATTTTCTATTTCGACTTCTAACTTTCGGCGACTTTATCGTCTCGTAAAACGAACCACAGACCCCTCCCTTGGCATTGACGTAGCTACGGTGCACGACCGATGCAACTGCAACCTTTACTCTTATGTATGCCTCGCTCCTCCTCTATTTCATTCACCTCTCCTCACATGCTCTCTCATATTTTTCATTTCCATTTTTCATCGGGATGGAGACTCCGCGTCGAACGCCTTGATCTGTGGTGGAAGAAACTCACATTGTCCTCACATTGCTTGAACATGCGAAGATAGGTAGTAAATACTAGGCGAACCTTTACCTACAATACGTTGTGGCCGCCCCAATCACGTTCCCAAACGGCTCCGAACACCAACTTAAGGATCACTGGGACAAAAACATCAAGAAGATCAAGAACTTCGCATCTACCGACGTCGTGTCCGACACCTCCTACCCGACACCACCTATCGACAAATCTTAGAGGCTACCTGTGCCAAATACGCCTCCAAGTATCATCTGACAGTCAATAAATTTCATTTTTGGGATCTCGTTAAAGAAGCGACGTCTCTACACCGGTGTGGTTCAAGATTAATTTCACATATAATGGCGCGTAATCATCGTCTATGTTATCGCGTATCGTCCGAATAAATATTACAAAATCGTTTCAATTGAAATGTTACATCAAACTAAATTAATTCACAATCTCTACTCGGGTTGGTTTTATAGTTGATAGCTTAACTGATACATGACGCACCTTTAACTGTTTGACTTTTTCGCCTAAACATGAAGGGGAAACTGAATGGTGTGCTTTGACAACTGAAGTGATGACATGTAAGAATAGGGATCACGCAAGAGTCAGAGTGAGAGTGTGGGTCCCGTAAATTTTGATAGGGTAGCAATCAAAGGAAGGTCGGTGTACGGTAAGTCCCATGTACTGCTCAGTCACAACATTTCTGGCTCGCTCTGTTTCATCTCTCATAACTCATAAGATCGTTCCCCTCCAAATATCCCGAGAAAGTCGAGTCGCTTCCATTTCCCCCAACATCTCTGCACCCTCATGACGTCAGGTACGACGCTTCTTTCTCCTGCCTCCATATTTCTGATGAATTAGGTCATGTCATGCCCAATTACATGAATTTATATGATTGATTGATGAATTGGCCTTCTTTGTCATTCTGTTCTCGATTCTCGGTTTATTCGACTTTTGTGAATGGCCAGTACAGTAGTAATGTAATGAATATGATGTTGTTTCTTTTCCAGTTCCTGCCGAGCTCGAATCAGCTTTAAGGTTGAAGACGGCGCAGTACTATATTACAAAAAGGCCTTGGCTTGGTATGGTAATCTCCCCTATTCTTGTATTGCTTTCACTAATTCATGTTTTGTCTCTTTAAACTTTTGCACATTTTCATGATTCCCAATGTTTTTGTTTCAGATCTTTATGGAGTTAATGTTAGACCAGTTGCACCATTCGGGAGTGTCAGTAGGAAACCGCTTGTTGATTCGTCCCTATTGCACCGTTCCTTACCCGATGAACTGCTCTTTGAGGTAGCTACTGCTTCCCAAAACATAACGGGATATAAAGCATATTCAACTCCACTCCTAATAAGTAATTGCAATATATAAGTGTTTGAAATCATCATTTAACTAAGATTGAGCTAGTTTTGGGGTTATGTGACAATTTGTGGCTTGTTAGAGAATCCCGCTCTTAGTGATGAGTAGCTTTACTGCTTTTCCTAACCATGTATTTTTTTTTTCTAGAGAAATGATTCCTGATTCATAGATGATTAAGTTGTAATAAGCCTCATAATGCTGCAGCTGGCTATCAGCCAAACAGAGAACCGGAAAATATTTGCGGGATGCTGGATCATTGTGGTAGATGGGTGCATAGAAAATGGTGACAACTTTATACGAATCATAATGAATTTATAACTATATCAAGTTCTCCTGTTCCTATTTGTACTAAAAGTTGAAAGCAGTAGTGAAATTCAGTGAAATGGGGTGTAGAAATAATGTGAACAGTAAGTTTTCGGTGGTATAGATATTTTTGTCTATTTTGTATGTGTAGCGTACTATGCAGTGCAAATCTGTGAGAGTGCTCGTAGATGGAGAAAGACAAAATAAAAGTATTTGCTTACTTTTAAGTTATAATTCTATTAGTAACTTCCTGTGTGGGAAAGCTATAACTTGTATTCACTTATAGGTCTTTGCCAAGATGCCTCCATATGACTTGGGACGGGCAGCTTGTGTTTGTCGAAAATGGAGGTATACAATTCGTAACCCTGTGTTCTGGCGCAGTGCATGCCTAAAAGCTTGGCAGGTAATTTTGGTTTAGGTTGTGAACCTTATCTTTTGAGTTGCATGCAAAATGAATCTTAAAACTATGGCCTTTATTATGAAGATCTCAGGAGTGCTGGAGAACTACCGAACTTTGCAGTCAAAATATGAAGGTTCATGGAGGAAAATGTGGCTTTTGAGACCAAGGGTTCGAACTGATGGTATTATTTGGTTATTTATGTTTATTGCACAGCATATATATCTGTGGTCTATTCTCATCTAGTCCAAACAAGAAATTGTTACTGAATTATGGTTAAGTGTTTCAGTTTTGGGGACTTCTGATGTATTTATTTTTGAGAACTCAGGTCTTTATGTGAGTAGGAACACCTATATTCGAGCGGGAGTTGCAGAGTGGAAAATTTCTAATCCAGTACATGTGGTATGATGCTTTTATTTTCTTTTTCCATAAACTTTCCACATTGATCTTTTTTTATATAGCCAAGGATGGACAAGGTTTAAATTTGAAATTATATTTTTTTTCCCTTACATCAAAATTCTGTGTAGTTTGAGGGATTGGTAGCATTACAACCATTATTGGAGTAATATGTATGTTCTTGTAATATCTATCTCCATATCACTATTTATATATTTCTGCTTGCTTGTGAAGGTCTGCTATTACCGCTACATGAGGTTCTTCCCTTCTGGCAGATTTCTTTACAAGGTTAGCCTCACATCGCCAAACTAGTTCATAGAGGAATATGATACTATCTCTATATCTGATTTCTACTGTTTTCTTATATTACCGGTTATGGATAGAATTCTTCTCAAAAAGTTAAGGATGTGGCGAAAAGCATGAATTTCCGTTCAGCTAAAGCAGATGGCATTTTCACCGGTCATTACACATTGTCAGATGATAAGGTCAGTGTCTCTTCTTCAAAGTCAGCCACTATCTGAATTACATAGTTCAATTGTGTCCACTAACTGCAGATTTAAGAGTTTTATTTTCCAATGTTGAGCTTAAAGGCAAATTTGGTTAACTTTGGACACTTTGCAGGTTGAAGCTGCTGTATTGTATCCCGGTTTGCGTCCGACTGTGTTGAGAATCCGGTTAAGGTATTGCTGGAACTGCTAATTTCGAGTGAAGAAAACATTTAGGTGTTGAATGTATTTAGAAGTGTATTATGTTTTTAAAAGGTTGAGAGGAACGGCAGTAGGAGCTAACAACAGGATGGATTTGGTGTCACTTGTTACAAGTGGAGTCGGTGATAGTGAGGTGAATGGGCCAGAGGAGGACATTCTTGGAGTGGTTGAAGGGTGGCAAGATGATGAAACTCACAACCCGGACGTGCCTGCTGTATCCCATAAGAGGGGCATGACGCCTTTTGTCTTCATTCCATTTGAAGAGGTACATTTCTCTTCACTCACTTTCAAATTCAATTATTTTCCTATATTTGTTTGTACAAAGACGAATTTATATAATTTTAAGTTGATGGAGGATTGGGCATTTGTCATCGTGATGCAGGTGGAAACATCAGTCCTAAATCTGCCTGTGGATAAGATGGACTATTTTGTACCTGGTTGATGACACGCAACAGAGGGTATGTGCATGTACATATAACTTATCATTATCCGTTAAGCGTTTTGGATTGTTTGAATTTTATACGGTGAAGTTATTGAGAATTTCCGGTGGTCAGTTCCTGTGTCAAACGTAAGGTTTTGGCGTGTTTTTGTTTGTGTTTGCTCCTCGCGTTCGCTTTAATTAATGTAATTAAATCCGCTACTTGTATATATGTTTGTGGTTATGATTATTTGGCTGGTTTTCTATTTGCCTGGGGAAATTGGAACTTGAATATGCATGTGGTCTGATTGAGGGCTTACACCAGCATCTATATGATGTTGATCAGTTGTTTAAAATTGAGTAAAAAATCAAAACATATATATACTTTTGAATGAAAATTATAATTTTTCTTCCAGTTTTTCGAAACTAAGAATTTGGCAGGAGATTAATTATTCATTTTTATTGTTAACTTTCTAGTGGAATAGAGAAACTAAATCCATGCTTGTCTCAGAACATTGACATGAAACTCAAAATTAACCTTTTTCGTAGATTGGAATGTAAAGTTACAATCTTTTTTTGCATTTCTATTCTCAAACTATCTTTTTCATACCACTCACCAATGAGACCAAATTTTCTTTGATATCTACAACAATAGACTTTTCCTCCAACGATTCAGTAGTTGTCGTGACAAATAAAAACCGATACTTTTTGGTCGACGTTGATTCCAGATCTCATATTTGCTAAACCGAAAGTTTGGGACAGAAAAGAATATTAGCTCTCGGGCTAGTGACATTTATGTATATGCTTAAGTTCATGCCATCTATATAGAACTCATCATGGAAGTTCAGAGTTCATAGTCGAAACTCGAAACAATATGCATGGACATTTATAAGCAACCTTCTTTGCAACAGACATTCTTGGAGTCACAAAGTCCAGGTATAACCAAAACATAACCAAATACTAATAGCATGGTAATCCAATAGGCAGATTAAATATCCTTTCAAAACATATTATTTGCCAGATACAAACCAACATTTTTTTTTATGATATGTAAGTCAGGTTCACAAATTATTTGATCATATATTATTGAATTTTTAGCCGTGCAAGCAGGGCTTATGACAAGAGTAGTTAGGTATACAAACAATTATAGCTAACAAATTCAAATACTAGATTTCGGATCTGCAGAGAACACAAGGGAATCCCAAGCCGGATTTCGAGGAAGAAATGTGTCCTGCAAATAAAGAAAGCAAATTTGAGGGTTCAGAGCCAGCAACCATAGGATAGATAATGCACTTCTGAATGTTAACCACACACAAAACTTATACATGATGCACTCACCAAAAGACCAACTCAAAGTAGGGAGATAAGAATTTCGACTGTGACCACTTATGTCATGCATATCTTATTAGAGGTCACAGATTGAGGACAACGAGGTCGCTAATAAGCTTCCTATATTTGTCAAACCTATTTTGCACACTACATATCTTCTCCTCTTTTGTGGGTGAATATCCCAAGAAAACATTCACAGCAAGAAGCAGAGGAAATTATGTAGTGATTAATGAAAGAAAAAAAAATGCACAAGTGAAGACAAGCAGACTCATGGAAGAAAGTGGCAGTGTGGCGTTTCATGTTTGTAGTTATATAACAAATGAACCTCAAACCAAACTTTTTGATATATCTGAAACATCATGAATACAAATAACACTCTTCTATTAAAAAACGTCCCACATTCATGTGATTAGCTTTGGTTATGCGTTTAAACCTCCATTACTTCCAAGAAAAGGTACAGAACTAGTCCAGAACAGACTAATTATAATTTAAAGCTATAAGTATCGGAGACACCATCGTTCTCAGTTTAGAGAGAGATACTCAAATGACAAGCCAAAAATAAGGAAAGAAAATGCCCTGCCTATTGAAGAGCTTATTTCAAACATTTTTACGATAAAACCTTACAAGTAGGACGGGAGCCAACATATTCATATGATCATGATATATGCAATTAGGGGATACAATGAATATCAGGATTTCCTTTCCCATTTTTCATTGGATAAAAATATTCACTTATGTTTCTTCTTATATACATGTAGTACCAGTACTACATACACATAGTAGGGTTTATAAAGTTGATGATTACTCATTATAGTGAATTCTCTGACAACATATTGTTATGTGATTGGAAGAGCTATTGAACTTGTTTCACAAATCATTTGGCATATCACTTGAGATGATAAAAGGAGCAGTCACATAAGCCAATACAGCTCCTATATTCATATTCACACTCATATTCACAATTGAACTGACAATCCAAGCCACAGCAAACAGTCAACGAACTAGAAATCTACATGACAATAAACAATTACATCCGCAAAAGAAGTACAAAAACCAAAAAGGAACCCACCAAAATCTGCAATCAAACCTAACCCACTAGCCAAAACCTCATCAAAGTTCAAAATTGAGACAAACCCATAAACAGAAAGCTCAATCAAAACAACTTTGAGGCTCAATGCACTGTCAATTCTACTCACAAGTAAAAATAGAACTGGAACTTGATCAGAGACAAAACCCAGAAAGGGAAATGAAGAGAAGGAACTCACGGAGACGTAGGAGCAGGTGGGGATGACGGACAAGGAATGGGCCTTGGCGTGATCGAAGGCAGCAAGGCAGAGGAGGGACGCCAAGCCCAGGCCTCGCTTGGAAGACGGCACGTAGGTGTGCACCAAGTCCATGGCTTTTCCGTCGTACCTCAGCACGTACTCGATGAAAGCTTCCTTGTCCTCGCTCTCGAATCGGCGACGACCCTCGTTCCACACAATTTTCGGAGCCTCCGCGACCCGAGCACCGCTTGGCGTTGACATTATCTTCCTTGAGAGTGCTTCGCTCTCTGAATCCTTTTGCTAAATTGCTGCTACAGCTGGGAAAAGTGTGCTTATATCCTTCTCATACGTTTACATTTGCATCTAACCTCCTTTTTGTTCTCTCATTTCCTTCTTTTGCTTTTAAAGTCAACAAAAATAATGAGAAGTTCTCATTGATGACGAAGACGATGAAGGTGATGTCGTGCTCGTTCCCCAGACGGCGATCCCGAACGCGAATGTCGTTCTCGAGGATGGCGAAGGCTCAACAATAGCCTCGCCAAGGAAAATGAGAGGATCGGAAGAGGGGGAAGGTCGGGAGACGGCCTATCCTCCAAGACCCAAGGCGGCCGGTGTTGGGAAGTCTCGTGAAAGCAAACAGAACAACGCAAGATCCAGTTTACTTTTGCTGCTTTTATTTTATTAGTTGCTTTTAGTACTGCTTTAGACTTTGGTTTATTATGTTTCGTTTCGGTTTTTTCAGTTTTCATGATCGGTGTGATCGTAGGGACTTTCATCGTTGTCTAGGATGTCAACTAGACTATTTCTACGGGTTCAGAGTGTTGGGTGAC
>JAYMTN010002481.1:0-11026 GCA_036897425.1 Erodium trifolium | reverse complement strand
AGACGATGACGATAGTAGTGGCGGAGGATAAAGTGGAGGCAGCGGGAGTAGTCGGTCGGTGCTTCTATCCACCATTGTTGTTCGTTTGTCTGTAGAGTGGACATGTACCGTAAGGACCTGTTCTTAGTCAGTGATAGGAGGTACTTGTCTGCTGTTAGTGCTCGGAAGATCAATGGTTCAATGCAAATCATGAACACTAACTCAAAGGGTCCTCCATGGTCCAATGAATTGACAGTCTAACCGGCGAGGGGCGGAACACACCCTCGCCTCAATCAATAAGTACTTCGTGGTCCAGTGGGGGGTCTGCCGGTAATACCGCCTCACGGGACGTATGGTGGCATCGGTTCCACCAAGTACCGACGCGACATTCTCCTACCAGATCGAGAACCAACAACTTTACGTTTTAAAGGCCCTCATTATCATCAGAGGGGGGACGATGTCTCTCGGGAGGATGCATAGTCCAATTGTGTCATTCCAGTCTCTGGTTACATGATTGGCCATGCTGTCACTCTCGGGCTTCAACGACTGTTTTGGTGGTCTCGACTGCTAACGCAGTATCCTCCTGGAGCACATCCCAGAGTCTCGGTGTTAATCATCCGAAAAGGGGCCCACTCTGTCTTAACTTCCCGTTTGGATTCGTTGTATTGATTTGTTTAGACGTTATCGCAACATCACGCTCTAGACAACCTAGTGAAGTATTTCGGTCCATGAATCTTTACGATCTACTTTCTTCGCCCAATTATGTTAGAGCTTGTTTTCATGGTTTTTATTACTCTTGTTTTTAACATATGGTTTCGTTCCCCTCTCGAAAAAATATACAAATCCAAATTATATCCAAAACGCAATCAACCATAATACATACCCCACCATTAGGACCGCCATCGTTTTTCTTCGTCCCATAATATTAGGGCTTGTTTTTATGACTCTGGTTTATTTTATTTTTAATATATGATTTTGTTCCCCTCTCAAAATATACAAGTCCAGGTTACATCCAAAACGCAATCAACCATAATACATACCTTACCCGTCAGGGCCACGAGACTATCCCTACATATTGGGTCCATTACAAGGACTTAACTCCCACCTATACAAGTATGAGTATGTCGGTAAGCAATATTATACTTACCGCTCAAAGCCCGTGTACATCAGCTATGTCGGTACTCAGTCCTAAAGCCATCAACGATGTCGGCACCCAGGGAAAACGATGTCGTCTTTTAATTGTAGCATGAATTTGACACAGTGGATCCATGATGACTTATCTCACCAACTGAGTCACCTTACTGTTGCAACATTTGAATTCCAATCATCATAGACATTTTCTTTGCAAGACAAAAGCACATATGAATTTCATTGATCATGGACATTTTCTTTGCAAGACAAAACTCGGTAACTTATTACAGACAAACCTATATTTGCCTTAACTTGCTACTCAAGATTCTACACCAGCAAGTACTCTATCCAGCTGCCCATTCCACAATCACATTGTTTTATGTTCCAATTTCGCCAGCTCTGCCGACCTGTCTTTTATTGTCTCCAACACCCTCCTTATTTAATGTCGATGACACTTTTTCAGATCACTCAGTCCTGCGTGCAACCTGCCAACTCACTTATGCTTCTTCCCGCCCGATAGAATACGTTGGATCTGAAGTCCTCGGCTGAAAGCTTGGTTGAACAGCAGCCTCGTCTGGAACTCTGAGGTGAACGGGAACCAAGCCAGTAATGCCACCGGTCCAAAGATTATCAGCCCCATAAAGTAGTCGTACCCTCTTGCCAAAGCTCTTACGTTTGCCCACAGTCCTAGAGGCTTCATCAATGGTTTACACGCTTGTCCTATCTGCAAAATTGCCCATCCTGTTGGCATGAAGGCAAGAATGCTACAGAAGATGTCTCCCACCGTGAGCTTAAGCAACACAAATAAAAGGATAATTATGACAATGCAGCCGATGAACAAAAACAACTTCATTAGTCTGAACAGCAGCTGGAAATCTGCACTGAACCTCCTTCTCCCCATGGACACAATCTGCATTTATTAAGGTAATGGAGTGATCAAATACAGACCAGTTACAACAAGTAAACAGACATTATCAGTACTCACTCACCTTTAAGACCACCATGACAGCTAGAATGACAAGCCAAGACAGAGCATAAACCTGGATTCCCAAAAGCAAGTAAATAGACCTCAGGAGTTGTGGAATCAGTTAAATAAAGCTGAGGGTAGAAGTAGAAATGGTATACTTACAAGGATGCTTGTGCTCTTGCCTGCCACGTTCAGATGATACACAATTCCATACTGATAGATGAAGAACCGTAGAGAGAGAACAACCTCCCAGAAGCGTCCCAATACTCCAGTGTACTGCAGATGTTCCTGTTCCTCACCCCACCACGACTCCCAGCTCTTGTTTACTGCCACACCAATACCACCTCCACTACTTATCCACTTTGACCAATCATCCCAATCTTCCACTATTTTCTGCCATTCAAATCCAGAAGGGTTAAAAAGAAACGGAGCAAACAACCAAGACATCACCAAAAACCACATGGACCCTGTGATGAGAAGATATGCTACGTTATCTGTTACTGCGGCACCATAAAGATGATAAACTACAAGTAACATCAATAGTTCAACCCCCTTCACAAAATGGCTCCTTGAGTACATCCTGTAGTTCTCTGCAAACTTCTCATGCCGGACTACAAACCCACGTCCTGTTGGCCTGTACTTTGCTCCACCATGCAGCAGAGTGCGCCCAAAATAGTGGACCTTTGTACCCAGAGAGAAGGTGAAGAATACAGGTGCCAGCTGAAACTGCATGATTATTATCTCACTCAGTGCAGTTCTGAATCCTCTTTCCAGTCCAATCTCCATCACCATAGGCAAGGTCATCAAAATACCCAGTTGAACAACTGACTGTGAAGCCATGGCTGACCTTAGAGGATCATTTTTCCTAGCTCTAGCTTGCTTCATTATTGCAGCCTCCAATCCACTTAATGATAGGTACAGTTTTCCGTACAAGAAAACATAGACAGTAAGGACAACCATCTGCTCAAACCAACACAAATAAGTAAATAAGTAAGGAAATCCAACCCCAACAAAAGGGAGATAAATATGAGCTATACATAATATGAATTTTGTGTTGAGGTGAGAATGATTACCATGGCACTAATATAAAAGCCCACTGTCGTAAAATAACAAGACATCATGCGGAAAAAGTCAAAACGATGGCCTAGCCGATAGATATCCCTGCTCAGAACTTGTTCCCCATTACCACAGGCTACTTTTGCTTCAAAGAGTGAAATTTGGTTGAGCCCAACATCTCGACCCTTTCCAACTTGGATATACTCGTGGTGTGTTACATTCCCTCGTCTAAGGGTTGAGTTGAAACCTGAATAAGAAAAGTGAATATCATAGGGTAGCCAAATTACATGTCTTTTTATGAGAATAAATGCTCCAACAACCTACCAGCAAATATATCCTCACTCAAGTTGATGCCACGAGAAGCCTTGCTCATGCCACCCCGGGTCATGTGGAAGATTCTGTCAAACACATCTGGATGACCATAATGGAAACGAACCCTAACCACCCATACAACAATGTTAGTATACCATAAAACCGAATAAGTATACTATCCGAGATAAATTCAATTTCAAATACAAAGGACAGAATATTGGTTATCATATGATGCCAGTTACTTTTTGAACAATTCAAGCGAGACAAGGAGTGAAAAACAAAAAGAACTCTTATGCCAACTAAAATCATTACTTCAGGATCAAGTAGAGAACGAAGGGCAAAGTTGCATTAAAATAGTGATAGATCAAAGGAAAGTGCAAGAGAACGCAAGAGAACATACTTTAATGGCCTTGCAAGAACTCTTTGTCCAATGGTGACAAAGCTTGTTTCTTGATTTGACATGAACCAAGCTAAAGAAGAAACACTGCAGGATAGATGTAAGAACATGTCAGATAAAAGCAAAGGTAAAGGTTATAGCTCTAGAATAGCAAACTCCTATCCCACCTTCCAGTAAAGATGTGTTCACGAACTCCTAAAATACTAGGTGGACGCACACCATGATCCTCATTAAATTCTTCCAGAAGGTTACGCATTTTGAAAGCTTCTTCCAAGTAATTGTCCTGTGCCGGAAACAAAACCATCAAAACTGGCCAGGTTTGATGTGAAAACTTCCAGTACCGTAAGCTTAAATATCCACAATGTACCTGATTCATGTCAATGGCCTGAAGAGCTTCTCCCCGAGTGAAAACTACGGCATGGTTCTGATTTTCTGGCTTTCCTTCTCCTACCTTTGCTGAACCCGGCAATCGGATACGGTATATTTCCTTCAGAACAGAGTGAAAAAACATTACTGTTTGTTCTTCAAGGCAACCTGGGGGTTCTCACTCAGATTTCAAAGTAAAATTACCTGATCAAGTTTATCAACAGCTTTGACTAAGACAGAATAATAAACTTTCTTAACCTTCCCATCACCTTGTCTTTCTTCAACCTCATCAATATATGCTACACGAAGAGAAGGATAGCTGTATATCGAAGCATCATGAATCAGATTTTCCAAAAAAGTAAACTAGGAAAATGTTGTTCTTGGTATAAGATGGAGAACATACTTAACCATCAAATTGAGTATGTCTGTGGCACGGCGATCGCCATTCCGCTTCTGATTACCATAGATTTGGCAGGTAGCAACATATGTGAATTTCATGTCAGCAACAGCTTCTAATTGGGCATAAAGGGATCTCTGGCTTTTCTTATCTACATCTGTTGGGACAGAGATGGCTTTGTAGCCTTCTAGTATCTCTGCATTTGTTACATTTTATTGCTTCAATTTTCAGTATATCATTCAAATGTATAGCAAATATCTATTTATGATCTTACCATTTTCACTAGCCATGTCAAGAAAAGCCTGAAGTTTCAAAGCCCGGTGATAGTACATCATCCCTCTAACTGCAACATCAAGAAAATCAGTAGCAGAGCCAATTTGATTAATCAATAAAAAGAATCTCTTACCTGTCCTGCAGAGAGTTTGCCCTCTTAAGGAGGCCCAATGGCGAAGTTGCAAAATGTTTTCTTCAATTTCCCAAACCTCACTTTCCTTCTTACAACCAATCCGCTCCATGAAGTTATTCCACTCATCTAAGAAAGTTGAAGGTTACCATGTGAGCATAGCCAATCCATTTAAGCCCATGGAGATGTAACATATATGGATGAGTACAGCATTAAAAACCTGGATATATCTTTTGCAAGTAGTATACGATTGATACACCATCTTCATTCTCCATCTCAAGGTCGGATTTAGAATAGACTGTCTCCTCACTATAGTATGGAGTCATGACACTGCCAATTATAAGAAAGTAACCAGCCAAGTTAAGGAATTTCAGCAACTTGAAAGCTTGGAAGGATTCAGAAACCAAAAACATAATTCTAGCGATAATATGATGTCTCTACAGTCATTTAAGGTAAAATGATTGATCTAAGATTGATGCCAATAAGCAGACAAAAGGCACACCTGAATGAGAGCATTTTTCGAACTCGAGGAGCTCGTGGCATCTCCATAAACAATGAATTTGTAAAGAAGGCGATCCTTCTGCGTGCTTCAAGGTTGATTGGTACATCAGTGGCAGATTCTTTCATTGTTAAAAGGAGATGGAGGCGTTTAATCTGGAATTAAGGTAATTAAAATAAACTTAATACTTCTTATTAAAGTAATGGTTCCTTTATTATGAGGATATGCCAGCTTATTCCTAAAGAATATATAATATTCTTCATGCATGCAAATTGGAATATACTTTCTGTTGAAACAAGAAACTTTGTTTCATTTTGATGGGATTTGATTGTCCAGTAAATCATCGAGTGATACATATATAGCAAATTATGAGATTTATGGCAGTAAGTGAGAGTGATACTTGTAATCTTACAGTGTTTGACTCATACGCCCATTATAAATGTTAATTTACTGTACTCAACACATCAAGTTAGTGACTACATATTCAAATCTAATTTCAACAGTTCACAATAAGAAATGCAAGGCACAAATGGTGGAGTATTCATATAATATCCAATACCATTTGTAGTAAAATACTTCTCATGGGGGTCGATAGTTTGACTAAAAAGACCATAGCGAATATAGGTACCTGCTCTTCCCATTGTGCTGTAACCACAGGAGGGAATACAATAGCAGATTTTTGATTTGTGCCGGCAAAAAGCTGCTTTCCAGTATCCTTGCTGCTATGAACAAGTTCTACCAATTCACTGAACAATCAAAAGATGGGAGAAAAAGTAATGGTTATTTTCATTGGAGATTGTGATAATTAAGCAAAAGTTCTATTTATATGATTGAAAAGCAACAAAATCCACCGACCGGACTTCATTCACCATCAGATCATTGGTAACTACTTCTAACATATCTTGCAGTATCAATACCACTGTATCCCGTTTGGATGGATCACCTTCTTTCTGCAACAGGAAAGGAAATGGTAAATTTCTATCTTGGGGTAATAGAAAACCAGAAGTTATGACCAGAAACTAACTGCATATTTTATTAGTGTACTCTTGCACAATACTCACCAAGATACCAACAAGCTCTACAATTTTTCGGCAAAGAGTTGGTAAATAAGCCATTTTGAAATTTGCAAGGAATGTATTCTTTCCAATGTTGCTTTCAATTTCTTTTATGATAATACCAATTATCCTGCAACAGTACAATAAAAGTGAATGAAAAGTCCTTATGTTTAACAATCGAGATCATCAAAATATAGGTGTGATAATAAGTAAAATGACAATAGTAACCTTTTTTCAGTTTCTCCGTCTACCAAAGTATTAAGGACAAGTTTGAATGATTCATAGCATTCTGTGACTGTACATTGCATATATTCATCCGCACATATGCGCTTCCAAAGGTCAGCGTCCCTGGATCGAAATTGAACAGCCATATCCAATGCTATTGGGATCTGAAGAGCTTAGAACGGTCAACAGCAAACCAAATATACACATATCAGGAATTCTAATAGGGAATTATCTGACCTTGCTTGCAAGCAAAAATGGTGGCCATTGAATCATTTTCAGGCTAGGATCAGATGAATATGGAACCATCAAGAGATCCATCTCCCTGGAATAAACAAGTGCCAAGTTTAGTTTTAACAACACATATATTTATGGGATCAACGGAACAAAGTATAAATTGGTTGAGGGGCTTTCCAGTCGCTTATGAGATCTTGTTCGCGGAAATTGCATATTACTTCATTCCATAACTGAGCAAATTTTGCAGCTTCACTTCTCTTGTTTGATGAAGCCTATATATGTACAGCACAGTAATCTTTACACACTAGAATATTTCGGTAAGACACTACTCATCTTAAGGTGTGATTACCCCATAATTATAGAAATGCGAGCATAACCTTTTCAAAACTCTTTGCGAAAGAGAACCCCCTTTTCTTTGAAGTGTCAGAAGGCACCAAACAAGTATTGAATGCCCCAGGTAATGACTGGAACCGTGACCGCAGCATGCCTAATGTTCGGATCTGTAAGGATAAGATGTAACAAAGGTTGGTATAGATCATGAATCCAAGGTGTTATCATTGACATAATTTCCACAACTAAAAAACATCAGTAAATAGTCCTACTCAAACCTTGCCTTAATGAATGAAACCTAATTATATGTCATTTGCAAATTACCTCAGAATTTTAGTGGGCCGTATAGAAGACGGCCAACAGGCATGAAAGATCAATAAATTTGAGCAGATAATTAACTTCAGATAGTAAATTGAAATCCAGACCCAATATCATGAGAGAAGAGTTCACAAATAGTTCTTACAAGTAGGGGAAGGAAGCAGCGAGAAAAATTACCTCTCCTAGACGATCTAAGGCCCCAATAAAACCACCATACACGGTCGAAAAAATAGCATACCAAATTTGAGTGTCCATAAAATAAACCTGCATTTGAGTAGTAAATCAGTGAGGATATTTTTTTTATCAGTAAAAAAACACTATATTAAGAGAGAGATCCCGAAGAGAGAACAACAAATTATCAACCATGAAAACATGGCGCTACAAGGAGAACGAAAAGAGAAAGCAATGAGGATATCTTCACCAGCAACAGTATAACCAGCTAGTAACTGCTAAACTTCATACCAAACCAAGCCCTGATACCATGTTAAACTTACTCCAATCCAAAAGCTAATGCTGTTAGTTGGAGGGTCCAACTACTATATGAAGTGGTCACTAAATACACATTCTTTCAATGTGGGACACTTCAACAGTCAAAATATAAGGAATTAGTAGACGTACAACGATTATTGGTGCCCAGAGTGATAAAACGGCTCCATACGGTTTTTTAACTGCATATTTACAAAAAACAACAATCCTGTAACATACAACAACTCATTGAATCGAAAGATTTAGTAGAGCATCAGAGTAGATACCGCCAGGGAAAAATTCATGCCAAGCATATTTGACTCTACGAATACCCATTATATCTTTTGTTGGCTTCACTAGCGGTTTAATCTGGAGAAGAAATAGGCAATGGGTAGAAAGCAACAAATAATGGCAATCCTAATGTAATTAATCACTACAAAAAATAATAGCAAAAGATATTACCTGGATAAAATAACTGAATGTAAATTTGCTACAAAGAAGTAACACCCAAAAGAGAGTATACCTGAAGTTATACATGATAGGGAATGATGAAATATCAGACAAATGAAAAAAAGAAAAGACTATAACTAAATCAGAGTAAAATAACAAGGTGAACTCACTTTATAAGTGCAAACTGACTTTCATGCATTCCCCTCCCAATATAAATTCTTGGCTGCACATGGCAAATAATTTTGTTCAAGAGATGAAATGAGATTTTGCCTATTTTGAGAATAAAACTGAATAAGAGAACTCTTATTGATTGATGTTATAATTGAGTACAATGACAGCCCCCTTTATATTGGGTATTGTCTTAATTAAATAGGAAATGAACTAGGAATAGGAAATAAACTAGGAGTATGAAATAGCCCTAATGGGAACCTAACAAGATCCAATAACTTCATGTCTTCCCAGACTGAAATCACTAGCCATAGCTTCTCTTTAGGTTGAGATCACTAGGGCAACATGTTTCGTATATCTTATACAAAATTGACTTGAGATACAATGCTTGGCTAATATAAACACTTATATCTCTTTTAATGGTCATCTTTACCACAATATCTAATAAATTTCTACAACATGCTTCAGTCAATGAACATCATGAAGTTGAATAAATTGTCCTATGAAACACACAAGAGAATGGAGTAAAGAAGAGAGGCAGAGATAAACTTGGATACCTGTGACCACCACAGAAGCAGCCTAATGATAAGCCAGTCTGAGTTTTCAATCCAACGTCGGAGCATAGGGAAAAGGAACAACACACCCACTAGTACATTTGGAAGCAAATATAATACCACTGCCATATTGTATACAGATGCAAAATTCTTATCCACTTTGCCCATAAATGAGAAGACATTTCTAACTGCTGCAGGGGCATCAGAAGACTTTGCATATAATACAGGAAGAATTATAGTCCATGCAAAGCTAACAATTATCTTGAGGACGTTTCTCAGGACATCAGTGAACTTCCACCTATGATATCCTGGGAAGTTCATCACAAAATCCAGAATACCTGATTCAGATGGAAGAGTGAGAACATGTGTTAAGACATGGTCAACTTCAAAAAAATAAACGTATCACACAAGTCAATCATGAAATAGCAGATCAATAAAATTGTAAAAATGCGTAAGCTTTCTCAAAAAAAAAAAAACCTGAGCTAATGAGATATTGGCTTACATTCAGCAGACCAATCAAATGACATAACTTCATTAAATATCACTCATACCTGCCACCACTGACATTGTGAGGGCGCATGTTGCCATCTTTGATTGGTTCACTGAGTCTTAGCCAATAACTTGTTGGCATAGATCCAAACTCTAGTTTTATATATATATATAGTTGAATTGTTACATATAATTTGAGTTTTCAAAATTCTTCCATTTCCTTCCATCTTTCTTCAGAAACCAACAACAAAGGTTATGAAACTCGAATGGTTGGCGACAGCATATACAAATTGATCTAATGTAATAATTTTCATAAGACAGCCGTAAACTTTTTCAAACTATAGAGTTATATTCGAAAAATTGCTGCTAAATTATTTGTATGAATTATAATTGGGCATAGAAATTTAAGAAACTGCTATCTTGTAACATACTTTGGACGAAGCGAAGAAATGCTGCTGTGATAAAAATACTGGACACAGAATATATGACTTTCTTTCTTAACATCTTTTCAAATGAAGCCCCACTCCATGCAACGATGACCATTGCCTGCAACAGTAGAATTCATATATTTAATAATGGGCACCAAATATCAAACTGAGGAGGGACTGTAATGCACTTCAGTGTTTTTACTTTGTTGCAAGTAAATACCTGTAAAACAAGTATATAAAAGGTCCATAGTCGATCAAAACTGCGGAAGATATTCCAAAATGTTCGAGTTTCTATAAAAGACGATTTGCCTGTTGTTCCAGTAGCTACCTTCTGAGAAGATTGTTTTCCTTTTCCCTGTTATAGAAGATATCGTATGCAGATAATGGATACTGTAATCTGGGTTGAACAGAGAGAAGATTAAAACAAAATAGCACCTGTGTCATATCACGTGTTGATTTGAAAAAGTCGCCATCATCCCGCATAGGCCAACCAAGGGAGAAACAATCAGGTGACCTGAACAATAATTTGGGTAAAAAATTAGATGGTAGGCGAAACTAAAAAAACTGTGTATGATCTCATAGTAATGCTTGATTTCATATATTAAAAAGGACACGAACCAGAAATATTCATTCAAGTCATCATAATTGCACCACGCTGAGTTAGGAGCGTGTCCATTTCGACTCTTCATCGCTTCCTGTATATCAGAAATGCATTTTTAGGTCCGGACTAGGCAGTTCACAAGTACAAGTACAGTACACGAGTTCTCTGTAGGAAATACCTTTTCAATTACATGGTAAATTGG
>JAYMTN010002480.1:0-11028 GCA_036897425.1 Erodium trifolium | reverse complement strand
CGAGGGACGCGATCCGGGCCGGTGCACTGTTACGTGCTGCTCTAAGAGTTCAAATTTTGCTTTGGCTATCACTGATCAAATTCCAGCTTAAGGTAAATGATACTACAAGAATATCCAATACTAATAATAGTATGCATTCATTTCTATCATAAACAATATTACAGATTCTTAACATTTCATCCAGAGAACATGAATCAAAGCCAAGGATGATTACGCAGAGATTACATTTACACATTGCTTATCTCACAATCAGTATCAAAAATTAATGTATTTTCTTTCTTCTATTTATAGATAGTAATTACCATATAAGACCTCAAGCACAAGCAGTCTGTCGTCCCCTATCCATCTTCTCCATATTCTTGGAAACCATTGCAGTTAAGTTCGGATCTTCAAACCCAAGCTCCGGACCAAGTCTACAGCAAAGAGACAGACCACTATGCAAAATGTAAAACTGCAAGTTTTATATTTCAATGACGGACAAAACAGTTGAAATTATGGAACTATCATCATCATCATTATTATTAATAATAATGTTATTATAACACATTGGAAGATGTGAGGGCAAGAGAGGAAATTCAAGATCCAGCAGCATTCTTACTTTGGATCAAGGACCAATTTCTGAACTTCTTTTATAGCTGAACTCGCTGCATAGAGTGAGATCTTTCCTACCTGCATCATAAACTAGTATAATGTAAAATAAACCGGCCAAGAATGGCAAGCCATAGTGGTATCAAGCAAACATGCAAAAAAAATTAAGGCACTAAACAAGTCTTTCAAATTCACTTTTTTCCTGACCTCCACAACTTGAAGTTTTGCTTCATGGTCATTTGGGAGACAGCGAGTTTCTTCAGCCAGTCTTGCAGCCTCACCCATGCTTTCAGGAGATAAGAAATCAAGCCCCAACTGTACATTGGACTGGAAGATCACAAAATCAGAACAAATCTATCAAAATGATATCATCTGATGGAACCTTGAGTATCTTACAAAGAACACTCATGTATCAAGTTTTAATGAATATGCTTATCTAGTACATATTTCATTTAGTAGGCAAGAAACTCTACAAGCTACCACCAGCCAAACTCATAGTAGCAATTTTCATAGAAGGGATATATGTCTTTATGAAACACAACTAAGGAGGACCAAGTCACTTTAGTTAGGTTTATGGAAACTGAAACCTTAACACCTTCCTTGCTGACATGCTTGGAAATGAGGCATGGAAAGAGGTAAACAACGTAAGCCACAAGCTATACGGCCAGCCTATTTTTCCACAAAACAATATCCTTCTGTGCAGCAAAAGGCAAGAAATATTTCTTCCTAAGAAGAAAGTAACACAAACGAATAAAAGGTTCCATATTTCTTAGGATTTGTATGCATACCCTATACCAAAACATAAGAGACCCTTCACCACAGATTCTAAAGTTCTGATTCCACCAGTTTCAAGATATGCAGTATTTGAGGTCACCAAAATTGGGTCAAGACATCCAAAATGACCACGATCTAGGACTGACCCACGCGAAACACATCAGACAAATCCAATCCAACCATCTAGGTAACTAATCACAGTGAACTCACCTGAAGATTCCTCACTTGGAAAGGGCATCCAGTAGGTATGAATACAGCTTGCCCCAAATATTGTTCAAATGACCATGGCTCTATTCCTGAGGAGGGGAAAAGAAGTAACATTTTTACTACAACTGGCCGGAGTAATTTAGATTCAGCATCAATGACCATAAAATGCTCTTCAAACAAGAAACAAGTAAATATATTGTTTGTGAGAAAGAAGTATAAATCCACTAGTTTTTAGCTTTATACACAGTTCTCTCAATTAAAGAAAAAAATGCACAATTTTTTTTCCAAACACAAAACTGCAGATAACCACATATGACCCTGCTAGATGACTCCATCTAACCTACAAGGATATCTTCAATGTCAGAGCAATATTGTCACTTAGACATGATGGGTGTGTTCAGTGAAGGGAACACAGTTCGGTCTTCTACAGTTCCACATGAACTTCCATCACCGAAGGTAAAATCAATAAAAAAATACCACATATTTAAAAGTTTGCCACTCAAATCAGAGGGTCAAATTACCATCTCTTGCCAACCTCGCCTTAATATAAGGAAAATAACATCACTAGTCCTTACCGAATTCTTCCTTCAGTTTTCTTTTGTGATCCCCATTAAGGAACACTGCTTCCTCACAAAGAGGTCGTGTCACCTAATGTCCAAAAGCAAAATCAGTACAGAATCTCCCCAGGATAAGACATTTAAATAACTAAATAGATCAATCACCTAAACTTACAGAATCAATTATGACACCATCAGGTTTCCAAAACTCCTTCCAGTGCATTCTCATGTAGTCAATCAGCTTTGCAACATCCTGCCGACGGAAGACATCCCAAAGAACTCCAGGATGACTATCTTCTGAGACATTTCTATCATCTGTGTTTGACTGTTCACATGTGGCAGTAATTCCTTCAAGAGTGGTAGTTTCCATATCATGTTCCTCTAGCGTCTCGTCCTTGTCAGTATCCAACCTTTCCCCCCTACTAGGATTTTCGCCAAGTGGCAATTCAAGTGGCATCCCCTCATTTTTTGGTGAATCCCCAAGGGATTCTTTTACATTAGATTCCTGCAAGGGTGTTTCTATCTTATCGTTTACTGTCTTCTGCAGACCTTTTAGCTTCACTTCACATGTGTGAACCAATAGATACACCTGATACAATAGTACATGCAATCAATGTTATTCGATCACATTCTAAACCAACTGAAATCAGTAGACATTGAGGGATTAGGAGCAATTGCATCCAGCTTTACAGCTAACACAGAGAGGTGCTCTGATACAATAAGGCGACTATGTCCGCAAGCACAAAAATCTTGTCTAAGTTAACCAAGTTCTTAAACCACAAAAACTAAAAACATAACATCTCAATCGGATCAAAGGGTCACATTTATAGACACTAATACATATAAGATTCAGACTCAGACATGCATGTACCTTAGCTTACTGCACACAGACAGAGAAACACAGACCCAAACAAAACAAAAAACACAACATAGGTACTGGACAAAAAAAAACTCGCAATAGCAAATGCTTAGTCCCAAAATTTGGCTATTGATGTGTTAAGATTAGAATTTTGCAGTCGGTTCGACATAAGCGTTAGAAATAAGTGGCCGTCAGAAAATTGACATGAACAATTGGGTATCGACAAGAAAGAGGAAGTAAAAATGATTTACCATGTCGCGCATGTTGCAATGTAAATTGGTAACTGAGTCACCTCGGCCAAGTTCCTCATTTGTTCCATAAGAAATTAAAATCTTAGGTCCAACATCATTCTGCAAAGAATAATGTGGCAATTTTGCAGCAACATTTAGAAGACCCCACTTAGAATGAATATACTCAAGTAGAGGCAGTTTACTGATAAATTCCGGTCTCTGGTACAGTAAGAACTCTTCAGATGCACTGGGGGAAGGCCAGTCCTTCAACTTCAACATCTCTGGCCGCCCATCTTCGTGGATCCGACCCTCTGAGTATCCTTTAATAAATTGACTGAGTTCAACATCAACCTGTCATTATATCATATCACACACTGTTACTACTTATTACTGTATCAACTAGCTGATCAAAAAAACTACAGTACCATTTAAATGATATTTAATAAAAAGATGGGTTGATTGTCAAAAAGTACACTGAAGTTTTGTCCACAAACGAAAACATGCATAAACTTTTGTCCATGCTTTGTGGGTGCATTGAAGTTTTGTCCACCTAAATTTTTTTAGAAAAACGTAACAGGGATGTTCAGAATGAACGGTCTGGGCAGTATTTCGCGGATTAAATAGATTTGTGGGCAATACATAATGCATACTAATGTTGTGTGGGCAATTCATAATGCATTCTATAGTTGTGCAGGCTATACTTTCGGTTAGTTTTTGACAATTAACCTGTTACGTTTTTCTAAAAAGACATAACTTCAGTGCACCCACAAAGCATGGTCAAAAGTTTATGCATGTTTTTGTTTGGACAAAACTTCAGTGCACTATTTGACAATTAACCTAAAAAGATTACGAACTACAAACATAAAGGGGGGGATTACTAAAATCTTCCCTTATGAATTGGGCAAGGACGGAAAACTGTCCAATGAAAATAAACGTGCCACGGAGGTTACAGTCTAAAACCTGTTCAAAATTAATTCAGTTTTTATAGAATTTTATTTATTTATTTATTCAAAATTAATTCAGAGTTCTATAAAAAATTATTTATTTATTTATTCAAAACTGAATTCTCAAAATTCATTCAGATTTTATTAAAATAAAATTGTTCATTCAAAACTGATTTCTTAAAATTCATTAAGATTTTATAAAAAAAATATTCATTTATTAAAATCTGAGTTTTTAAAATTACTAAGGAGTTCATAAAAAAATAATATATTTATTTCTTCATTCAAATTTGACTTTTAAAATTAACTCAGATTTTATAAAAAAATATTTATTCAAAACTGATATTTTAAAATTACTATTTTACAATTTTATCATTTAAACTTTAACAATACAAGGCTATTGTTTGAAATTATAAAAGTGATGTAATGGTATTTTAGCCTTTTTAAGCTATGAGGGCAATTTTGTCATTTTACCTAGAACTTAACAGAAGACTGTGCACACTTCTGAAGGCCTTCCGTGGCACGTTTTTTTTTCATTAGCCAAATTTCTTTCCACGCCCAATTCATAAGGACACAATTTAGCAATTCCCCGAAAAATTACCATGTACTATCTACTTTTTGCAGGTTAGTACCTTTGTCATCAAATTGTCACGGTTGTGGCCCTGTAGTCATATTTTTTTGCACTTTGTCTCAAATAGTCCTAAAATGACGATTTTGTCCTTGAATTTTTAAATTAAAAAACACACAAAATCAATTTTTTTTAAATAGTCAGAATCAATTTTTGTTTCTTTCTACTAACCTAATCAAATTATTTTGATTTGATTATGCTCACTAATCAAATTTAAATTGATCAGTGAGAATAATCCAAAAAAAAATCATGGGATGAGGATTAAAAAGTGCACAAAAAATTGTACTATGTTGTTCACTAACGTATTTAAAACTGGTTAGTAGAATGAATAATAATCCATTATTTTTCTTGATCAACAAATAAAGAAAAATATATTGATGAGAGGGCGAGATACCGGCGGCAAAATACAAACTAATAACTGAAAGGTTCAATTATGATAGTAAAATTTAATAATCGACAGTTTTGATTATGTTATAAAAGTAATTAATGGTCAAACACACCCATAAGTACAGATAGCAAGGACATTAAAGTGATGAAAATTCTGGGTTTTTTATTTTTAAAATTTATATTTTCAAGGGAAAAACGTCATTTTAGAGAGAATTGACACTAAGTGCAACAAAATATAAGTTCAGGGCCACAACCAGCAACGATTTGAAGATAAGGGTACCAATCTGCAAAAGCCAAAAAGTATGATACTTTTGTGTCATTATCCCTATAATATAAGCAATAGTAATAAAAGCATACCTCAGACCAGTTCAGGCAATCTATGGCTTTAACCAATTTGTTCTCATCTTTGATTTTCTCAATTGATGTCTCCTGAATCCCTTTCCATATAACAGCTGGGTCCCAGCTTGAAAAGGATGAGCTGTCAAATACCTGCTTAACAATAACAGGTTCACCCTTAGCCCAATGCTTCCTGAAGTTGCCAATCCCTTCAGTTCTAATATCTTCAGATGCAGGGCAGTACAAATAATTATCATCGTTGTCCTCTCTATAAGCATACTGGCACATTCCAGTACTACTGAACCCAGTTTTTAGACTTCCATTGTCATGAACTTGACAGCCACTAACCATTTCCTCCACATTTTTGACCAGCTTGGCAACCCAATTCATCTTGAAAATACGACTCAAGTTTAAAGAAGAGTAACCACAGCCACCATTTTCCTTTGAGGGACAGGGAATGCTTCCATCACTGTTGGCTTTCCAATCGGAAAACATATCTGATAAATATGGTTTTAGCTTAGATATTTTCAATTGTTCCATTTCTATGATTTGGTTTTTCCCATCAATATGATTATATGATACTTCCCCTTTAGCATCACATGCAGATGCTTCCCGAAGGTCTTGGCAACAATTAAGGCACAGATCATATGAACAGTTTGCACAGCGTCGATGGTAATCAATAATAGGTATCCTACATAAATTGCTGCAAGAAAACAGAAAAGAATGAGCTACCAATCTTTCCGCAATAAAAGAAACATAGTAACTAGTGTATCCCGACTGTCAATCAACCCCACCTACATGACAAGTCTAAAATAAACCCAATTTACCAGTAAAACATCCAGTTCCCTAAGTCTCCAACAATGTTCATCTATCGAAACCAGATCCAGATGTCCCATTCATCAGACTAACAAGACTGACCAAGTGAAACACTACGACTAGTACTGATAGGACTATATAGAAATTGCAGGATCAATTCACCCATATACCACAAGGCATCCCTGAAACTGCAATAAAGTATGAAACACGAGGATCAATGAAAATAAATCATGAGCTATACTATGTACCAGCACATCTGTTCATCCGCGTTCAATTTTGACCTGGTAAGATCTATGCCTGTTCCTGAAACAGGAAAATATGTACAAACTGGTCACATAAGAACAAAACTAACTGCCCTCTAGGCACCAGTACAAAACCAAATGCATCTTACCACGAAGTCTTTTCTCAAGTTCTACTTCAGAGCACTGTTTATGATGGATCCGCTTTACTATAGGAAGCACTGAAGATAGTACACAGTGAAGATATTGCAACTTGTCTAAAACAGGTATCTCCCGTATACGTATCTGCAAATTCATAGTTAATAGATCATTCTTCAACTGAATAGATTAGTCTATTATACAAACTGATAATAATGCTGCCCGTAAGAAGAGAAAATACCTTTATCATATTATCCCCGCGTAAGCAAACCTTGCAATTACAAATACCACGACATGCAGGACAGACCTTCTCAATGTCTTCTAATGGGATAGTTGAATACCTAGAGGGTAGAGGTAAAGCAACTCATTAAAGCAACTCATTGTGCTGTTAATATGTACATAAAGGTAAATCTTGCCTAGAAAACTGAACCTTACCATGTAGAAATACAGCTATCACAGTAACCTCTCCTATCGCATCTGTTACACCAAACAACTCCTCCCTTGTCATTCCTTCGACACTGATGGCAAGTTTGCCCACCAGTATCTTCGGAGGAGGAATCTGTGCTTTGGTCGGAGTATTCCTGTAAAGCAACGCCTTAGAATTGTATTCAGAAAACTTATAGCAGGAAAAAAAGAAAATAACATTATAGAGCATAAGTGAATCAATATACTAACTGACAACTTCACTCAGAGTCAGATCTTACAGGGAAACCAGAATTGGACGATGGGAAAACCCCAACAACTAACCCACTCTAAATATCGTTTTACAGGAACACATCGTACCACCTTTTCTTAGCCAAAAAGTAGCCTACACACCACATCTTTTTTTGTAACTGCTAAAACTCCGTCAAATTTGGACGCGAAATGTCCAAAATGCCCCGAACGATTATGCATAATTTCTTTGGATAACCCCAAAAACCACCCCCACCCCCTGCTTTCCGCGTTTTGCAACAAGAAACTGGACGACTTTTTTTCCAAAACCTAACAGTGTTAGTATTTGCAACAGTTTGCACCCAAATTGACGGTGTCATAACGGTTGCAAAAAAATGTAGCAGTTAGGTTACTTTTAGGCAAAGAAAAGGTGGTACGGTGTGTTCTTGCAAAATCATAGTTAAAGTGGGTTAGTTTTGGGGGTTATCCCTTGGACAATTGTATACATTCATCTATTTCAAATTCTTACTTCTCCATAATACTTAGTAAATGTATTGAGTCAAGAATAAAACTTCACAAACATGCCTATAACAAATCAAATTATTTATATATTCACTCTTCTGTAACAACCCACCAAATGTTGTTGATTATCACTAACTATTGTGTTACAACCCAACAAGATAAATATCTCCATAAACTAAAGAAGCAAAACTAAACTTAAAAGTCCATGACAACATAGTTCATTTGGGATCTCACTATAAGAGTGATTGGAGAAATTTGGACATTAAGCTTAATATCACAAAATAATTTCACTTTCCAGATTGAGGGACTGAAAACCAAACAACTTTTTTTGTATTGACCTGAGCGTGAGAAGTTCACATAAATAAATTGCTTTCACATAGTTCCCCAAATGGTTTCTTTCCAACTCTTAAAAAAACAAAAAGGTTTGTCAAATGAATATGAAAAGAATTGATAATGATAAAAATTGCAGCAGCAACATTCAGATATCACCCAGACATATGCTAGCATAACTCACCAACGTAGCATTGGCAGCATCAAAGGTTCCCTGTGACCTGCTTCTGGACGAATCCAATCCACCCGAAAGAGGTGGTGTTTTATAGGACCCCCAACCATCTTCAAAGTCTGTAGAACCTCTCTGTGAATCCTCATTCGACTTCAAAGCACTCCGGGCAGACAAACTCCTCATAGGAGTATCAGGCGAATACTGAAACGAGCTTGACTGCATCTTCTCCTTAGACTTCTTCCCAGAAGATGGGTAATCCACACCTTTTGCACTGATAAGGGGTGTGTCGTAATCGTCACTCTTACTCTCCAAGTAAATGTCACCATCATCAGAAGGCTTCCTCTTGGCCTTCTTCAAGCTAGCTCGGAGTGCCGAATTGGCAGCCCTCTTCTTCGCCTGAATGTAGTGCTTCTCACACACTGTTTTATCTGGCATAGACTTGGCAGTGCACCTCCACTGCTTCCCATCCGACCTCTTGCACCGCAAATCATCAGGAATCCCCACATTATCCTCTCCACTACCCCGAGATAGATCCATAGCAACTCACTCTATATACAACAATCAATCAACTCCGCCAACAACAACGAACATTCACAAAAATATGCAAATCGTTACGCCGATTCCAAGATCATCCTAAACAACACAACAAATTCCCGTTCAAACCCCACCAACACAACAGCATTGGAGCAAAGCAAGCCACGATCAAAAGGTAAAATTAGAACGAAAACAGAAAGCAAAAGGACAATAGCTGATTCTGCGAAGAGAGACATTACCTGAGACTAGGGTTTCGGGAAGAGAAGGCGAGATTGGGAAGGAGATGGAGAAGACCGAGGATTGCGAAACATGTGTGCTGTTCAGAGAAGAGAGAAATTGGGGGAAAATTGGGATGTGCTGTGCAGGTGCAGGAGCTGAGGAGGTTATAAAAATTGAGGTTAGGGCTTTTGACTGACTGCCTGCGAGAGTCTAATTCTAAAGCGGAGGAGGCTCACAGTCCTATGGTGGCCCCCTCTCTCTCTCCGTTTCTGTGACTATTTTTTTTTCAGACAACTCTGCAAGTTAAAGCCATGATGAACTCAGCCAGTCACCTGTTTCCTCCTTTTCCCTTTATTTTTCTTTTTTCTAAAACCGTTTTCTTATTGTTCAGGTAAAAAATAATTATAATCATGTGAATAAATATAATTTCCGAATTATAAGGATTGAATATTATTGGTTGAATCCGTGAAGTTTTTAGATAAAACTATTATTGAATGGAATTTCGAGCAACCAAATGTGTATATTGAAGGAGTATGTATGTAAACTAGAAAGAGAAAAAAAATAATAAAGGGAGTATGAGAGACTATTGTTGTAAACCCTAAGTTACGGCGATCACGACCGGTGGTGGCCACGGTTTGCTATCTCCTCCTCCTCTGATTGTTCTTGACTTTCTCTGGCTCAGTACTACCGCCTGCTTCTCCTTCGGATTAGTCTCTTCTCCCCCTTGCGATCGCTTTGCCCGTCTTGTAGGTATTGCTCCCACGATCATGATGGCCCAAATAATGGCATGGAACTATCGAGGGCTCGGTTCGGACCATAATCGTCGTCAATTGAAGGAACTTGTGGCCAAATAAAACTAGGCCTCATCTTCCTCACTAAAACCCGACACGTCGAGGCAAGGAATTCTCGGTCTAGACTTACAACTCTTCGTCGGTCCTTAGGGTATCATGGGGGTACGGGATTACCAGTCAGGCCAACCCGAACACCCCGGATCAAGGGAATAAAGGGGGGTCATGTTGTTGTGGTCGGCGAGATTCAGGGTGGAAGTTTTGGCTGAACATCAATCCCACATTGACGTTCAGGTGTGGGTGACCCAGGATTGACCATTTCGTTTCACGGGCATTTACGGGGAACCGGCTAGGGAGCATCGTCATCGTACATGGAATCTCCTCAGGCAATTGGCTCACACACAGGTAGCGGCAAAGTGGATTCTAATGGGGGACTTTAATGGGATCCTCCACCCCTTGGACAAACGAGGTGGACTGCCATACCCGATGACTTTGATCCAGGGCTTTCAGCATGCGGTTTCGGAAATAAGGATTGAAGAAGTGCCTCTCACCGGTTATCAGTTTACCTGGACTAAGGGCCAGGACCCGGAGATTCGGATTGAAATTCGACTTGATAGAGCGTTTATGTCCCCTCGGGCACAGGTTCGGCTCCGTCAAGCATCCCTCCACAATTTGGGGTATTCTACTTCTGATCATATGCGCATTCTACTTAAGCTCCAACTGGATAAGGTATGTCCAGGACCACGTTAGTTTCGATTTGAGAACAGCTGGGTTGATCACCCAGAATGTGGTCAACTAATCCAAATGGAATGAGGCTACCCCGGGGACAGACACATTAAGCACCACATTGTATACATTGGCTCTTCCCTTCATGCCTAGGGGCAATCCGTCTTTCGGGAGAATATAAATCAGATCAGAAAATTCCAAAGGCAACTCTATGATCTTAATGGAAGAATTGACCGACAAGGTATTCGACACAGACTCGCTATTCATAAATTATACAACAAGGCTCTAGCAAAACAAGAATCGTTTTGTCGGTAGCGAGCAAAACAAGAATGGCTGGCGGGGGGTGATCGGAATACCAAGTTCTTCCAACGGGCAGCTACGAAACG
>JAYMTN010002479.1:0-11028 GCA_036897425.1 Erodium trifolium | reverse complement strand
AGGAGTAGATGGTGGTTTCAGGTCGGAAAGCAATGAGTGGAGCGGGCGGCGGAGCCGGAGGTGGTGGGATAACCTCAGGAGCTTTTTTAGGTTTTTTCTCCCGCACAGGTTTGATGAACTTTATGGCAGGGCATGGAGGCCGTACCAATGGTGGGACGGGGACACGAGCCATCATGGAGTTGATGGCTAGCAGCAACAAGGGATCGGAAAGAACGGTGGGGTCATGACAGGCGCAGGAGGAGGAAGACAAAAGGGTAGGGGGGCAAGGAGAAAGGGATCAAAACCCCGAAACCTTTGTGGAAAAACGAAACCAAAAGAGTTTGGTGGGGGAGAATTTAAGCTAATCGTAGGAGAGAATCAATGGAGACTATGATGAAAAAGAAGACGAGGCTTATCAGTGAGGAGTGGCGGCTCACAAGCGGAAAAGCTTTTTTTTTTCACTGGCTATTGATTATTAACCACTTTAATCTATTCATTCGTCTTAATATTGGAAACTAAAAGAAATTAAATAAAGATAAAATAATATTTTAATATATATGAATAACTTACAATCAAATATAAAAGATTATAATAATCATTCTAGATCTTGTTATTAATTTATAAAAAAAATGAACATAACTTTGATAACCTTTTCCAATTAAAAAACATTTCATTTGAGGTATTCCAACTTGTTTTATTTAATTTACTTCGACCCAATTAATTTTTCATTCAAAAGACGTAAAAATTCTATAATATCCCTCATCAATCATCAAATAAAATTGCGTTTATGTTTCACAAACCTTCAATCCTTGTGCACAAATCAATCAACCAGATTCAGAAAATCTAAGACCAAACCCACATCTCCCGAATTTAGATTTGTTCAAACAAAAAAACTCCACCCCAATGGAGCTGATGGCTAGCAGTAGTCCAGCCCTTCATGCTTGTCGGAGAACACATGGAGAAGGAAGAGAAAGCGACATATCGATGGAGTTTTTGACCAACATTGAACGCCGACGAGTTCGATCAAGACCACGGATTGTGTGTAATTTCCCCTTAATTTATTTAACATGTATGACATTTAAACTAAGGCCTCTATAAGTACTTAACAATTTACAATACTTCAACGTACCTAAAGTAACCCCGTCAGCTGGTGGATGAAGAGGACAACGAAGATACAATGACCAACAAGTGAAGGCTTTTCAACAGTCTCGCCAGGAGGAATGAGAGGTCCTGAGGAGGGGGGGGGGGACGGCTCGAATGCCTCCCCCAAGAGACCCGAGGTGACCAATGATGGGCAATCTCGGGATGACACTCAGGACAACACACCATTTCCTTGTTGTTGTTTACTTTCTTTTCTCTTATGTTGCTTTGAACAATTTCTGTTTGCTGGTTAGTTTGATTTTTAATTATGTTGTTAAAATGTTTGAAATGTTGGTAAGAGGATGTTCTTAGGTTTTGTCTACGATCAATAGTAGACTAGTTATATGGGTCCATGAAATCCGGATCCATTTAGGTACATCCGGACAGTATTTTGGAGTCCAGGATAACTCCCATTATATATTCTTTAATTGACGGTAATGCATTTCCTCAATTACTCGTTTAAAAAAAATTGTAGACATAAGTGATAGTGATCAACGTTGACGATGAACAAGCGTTCTTATCTATTCACTTGTCTTAATATTAACGTCACCTATTGATAGGTTCAAAACGCACCGTTCTGTTGCCTAAGAGTGAGTGAGAACGTTTCAAAAACATTTGGCATCAACACGAAACGTCCTTCCTGTGTTCAGTCTCATCGTCCTCGTCAATCAATCGCCAAAATCGGTCCAGCTACTTGAGAATTGGAGCAGATATGGCAACTACAGCGATGCTCAGAGCTTTCAGAAGAACTAATTTTCCCCTAACCACACATCAGTTCCTCTCCATTACCTCCATCTCTAGATCCGTAAGCTCCCTTCACTTCCCTGATTCAGCTCTATCGTTGTTTCTGCGCAAATTGATGCTTCACTGAAACCCTAGCGCAAAATTATTCTAGGTTTATTTGTTGTTCTTCTAGCATCGGATTTGAGCTATGGTTTTATTGCGACGTTTTAGGTGAAAATTTTGGAATGTATTTGTTTGACTATCTATAAAATATATGTATTGTTGTTCTTTGGTTGGGAACTGGTTTTGTTGCCTGTGGAAGCAAATTTTTGTTCCTGAATGCGTTATAAGGAAAAGAGGATTTTTCATGTGAAGTGCAATTCGATTGTAGAAGTAATAAAGAGTTATGTTTTGTGAAAATCATGGACACTGTGTGTGAGCTTCCCTTTCAGAGAAGAGGAAGGATCAAAGCAAGAATCTCGGTAATATACCTTGGCGGTGTTACCATTGCCAAGGATCAATTCCTTGACCTCCACAAAGAATATCATGTGTTGCTTTGTGGGTTTAGTTCCTGTAATCAAAGTGCTGTAGGAAGTGAAGATTGTGCTGTTGTGCTTGTACTTGGCCATGGGTTCTGCATACAAAATTTGGTAATTTGAATGTATATCCCTTATGTTTTCATTTTTAATATTTATGGGTTGCGAATAGGTTAGCACATTGGTTCTAGCTGAACATGAAGGTGGTTCCATCAAGACTTCATCCATGAGTGCTGTAGAGGCTGCAAAGTCTTTAGGTGACGGAAATTCTATTTCTATGCTATTGGCTGGGTCAGGTTCATCTCTGCAAAAAGCTGCTGCGCATGCTGCCTCTTGCCATCCTTCAATTTCTCAGGTACCTTAGAATTGCTGCTGTTGGTTTCTTTTTTATATTCCTTTTTTTATCCCAATGTTGACCTTTTCATGTTTATGTATCTTGTCCATTTAATTGTTCGTGTATCAATTTCTACCTTGCATGTTGATGTGGGTGGGTGGCTGTATATTGAAGTCATTTTGGTGGACACATGAAAATGGGTTTCGAATTTTCAAAATGATAGAGGATGAGGTTGAATGTTTATTTTTCTTTTACATGGTAACATAGAGTAGATGTCACTCCAAACAATCAATATTGGTGAGAGTTTACGGGTTTCTTGCTTTTTTTTTAGTCAAGTATCACGAGGTTTGAGTTCCATCTCATTACGATTCGTAAATTGGAGATTACCAGCCTTATATTTCTATTATCGTCTTAAATTTTACATTTCGTGTTAGATATCGAGTTTAGTGGTACATTGTTTTTCGGGTTGATTGCTAAAAACTACATTATGTACTGTCCTCGTCCCTAATTTTAATGGAATATTCCAAATTTTGTAAGTAAACGACCGCGGTCAAAAGATAACGTAGTTTAAAAGCGTGGACAATACATAATGTAGTTTTTTGCAATTAACCCTTGTTTTTCTTATGCTGCTTCAGGAAACAATTGGAGTCTAATTTATATCAAATATTGTTTTTTTGGTGTGTGGGGAAGGAGGACTTAAACACAATACTATGGATGTAAACTTGAAATATCCATTTATCAAATGTTGATTCTTCTGTAGGTTCTTGTGGCTGATTCAGATAAATTTATGCATCCCCTAGCAGAACCATGGGCTAAACTAGTCCATTCAGTTCAACAGAAAGGTGGCTACTCACACATAATTGCTGCGTCAGGGTCATTTGGGAAGAACATACTCCCACGTGTAGCTTCCCTTTTAGATGTTTCTCCTGTTACTGATGTTATTCAAATTTCTGGATCTGATCAGTTTGTCAGGTATACTCTGTTGTCCCTGGTGACGACACTCGTATTAGGCAGTTCTATGTTCAATTATATGTCAGTCAATAATGCTATCACATATGTGGGTCAGCAATTGATTCATGTAGTTGTGGTTCATATTACATTTCAACATCTCCCTTGCATCAGACGGATTTGATGCATATGATATCTTTATAGCTGTTCCATTATGGAACTTGTTTACCAGCTTCTCTAACGAGTTATATATAAGGCTTTTGTTTGAACTATCTTCCAGTTAACCAGGCTATGCAGTTTCCTCCTCTCTTTTTTGTAATTTTCAAATGTTGTCTATGCTGTTTTAATGTGCACATCCATATGTTAAATATGGCATGTAATGGCTGAAGTTCTATCTTTCTGGTTGCTTGTTGACGTTGTCGTTCAGAAACATTCTTGAAATTGCTTGAATCAATTGAATAATAGTTTTTTTCGTTGGCAATGTGTATCAAGATTTGGAGTTCACTTGCTTATGTTGAAGCAAGGGAGTATCAAACTTGTGACTCTTATAGACATAAGATTGATGTATGACTCCCACCTAGAGAAAGAGGCCCAATAGTTTGAAACTCTAAACAAACAACTGTCTTGTGCATGAACTTAAGTTTTATGGTCCTGCTATAGTAGCTCCTCATTAGCTATTTAAACGCTAATGGATATCAGTTTTAAAGAAGATATCACAAGTTTTACAAGTTATTAGTTGTAAAATAGTGATCTGCACCTCATTAACCTGCAAGTAAACGAGACATAGCACTAACTTAACTCATATTTTGACTGGAAGTTTGATATTAGTTTCATGTGACAGGCCAATTTATGCCGGAAATGCACTCTCTACAGTCCGATACACAGGTGCTGGACCTTGTGTGCTGTCCATTAGATCCACATCCTTTCCCATGCCATCTATATCAGCCGATTCAAAATCTAATGAGGCTACTATTTCCCAGGTTGACATTTCAACCTTTGATGAAGGTTTGTTGATCTTTCCTTACTACATATGGTTCATGTTTACTGCTTGTTCACTTTTTTGAAGGTACTACTGAAAAACAAAGAAGCAAAGAGGCCATCTTGCTTATTTAACAGTAGTTTCTGCATGTGGATGGTGCTATAAATTAATTAATTGTTAAAATAATCTTATACGGTTATACCTTACAAGTTTAACGTTTCTTTAGCTCACTGATCAGTTTAATTAGAATAGTAAAATTTCTTCTTAGCAATGAGAACTGAACCTACAGCCTTTATTTACTTTCATTTTATTCTAATTGCAGATTCAGTTGGTAAATCTAGATACATAAAACTTGTATCTCCGGATACTGAACGCCCTGATCTTGGAAATGCTCGTATTGTAATTACTGGGGGACGAGCGCTGAAAAGTGCTGAGAACTTCAAAATGATAGAGAAGCTTGCAGAGAAACTTGGTGCTGCAGGTATTGTTCTACAATACCGTCATTGATTGATCTTTTTCCTAGTTTTTCTTGACACCAAAGAAATGAATCTTCTAATAGTATGATGAATTTCATTCTACATATCTGCTTTAATATAATATGTCATCATAGTGTTAGTTAATTTTGAACGGTTTAGGGATCCGCAAGTTTTCCATCTTGAACTTATAGGGAAGGAATATGCAGTAGTTTTCAGCAGTCTTTTATTTGTTTCATCGGTTACATGCTGGTTAAATATTTTAATTCGTGTGCCATTACAATATTGGATTCTCACATTTCTCTCTCTTTTTATTAAGTTGGTGCAACTCGTGCTGCTGTTGATGCTGGATATGTGACTAATGAGCTCCAGGTAAACATTATGCCATCATTCCATATGGTATATTCATGGCATTTTGGTGTCTGAGCTGTATATTATACAATATGGTGGCATTCCATTTAATAAGCCCTTTCTTTTAGAGTTTAGTTCTATATGCTTCAGCCTGTTGCATATGATTACAAACAATGTAGAGCCAAGCTCTGGTAATTGAGCTGTGAAGATATGAAATTTCATCAACATTTCTTCTTCCTTACCATAAAAAAAGTAATAGGGATAATTGCAAAAAAGTATCCTTAATGTCTTTTTGTTGCAATTTGTATAAAAATAACGATTTTAACCTTGCAATTTAGATTTTTATTTTAAAATAGGGTTAATTGCCAAAACCTACCCTTAAGTATTGTCTACGGACAAAAAAAGACCTTACCCTTTGTCCATGCTTTTAAGGTGGCTTAAGTATTGTCCACCGTCTTCTGTTAGAAGAAATTAACAGGACAACATGAAATGACATTTTTACCCTTCTATGTTTGAATTAAATTTTAGACAGATGTATTGAAAGATGATTATACCCCTTACTTCTCTAATTCCTTAATAATTTATTAATGTTTTAATTAATTCTTAGTAATATCATTTATTTCTAAACTAATTAATAATTATTCTTTAAATTTCATTATTTATGTTTGGGTTAATTACGTTTTGAATTGTTAACACACCTTTAGTACCCCAAAGTTTTATAGCCTTCAGTAAGAGTCCTTACGTTTTGGTAACTCACCTTTAGTACCCCTTTTGATTGGTCGCATATCATTTAATACCCCATATGTATTGGTAACAGAACAATTACATTCCTTATGAATTGGTCACAGATCATCAAAATGGCGTAAACTTGACCAAAATTTTGTCCATGCGTTACCAATACATAAGGGGTACTAAAGGTGAGTTACTAATACATGAGGGATACTAAAGGTAATTAAGCCTTTCTTTTTTACTATATTTTCAATTTAATACATATTTAATTTATATATTTCATCGATTGGATTATTTTTTTAACTTTAATAAAAATAATTAATAAAGAAACAAAAGAAATCCAGATCTGTTCTTCATTTTCATTGTCAACAATTTGAGTTTCAGATCTTAAATATGTGAATCATATTCAATCCAAAATCCACAATTATCTTGAACAATTAAACACAAACTGAACAATTAAATCTAGGTCATTAAAAAAATTTGAAGCGATTTGGGGTGGAGAAAAAGATAGGAACCCTAACTATAGTGGCACATTCCTCGCCGTTCCTAACTATGGTGGCTCATTCCTCGCCTCGCCGTCGGAGTGGGGGCACGGCTTCGCAGATCTGGACGCCGGCCACATCGCATCTTCTCCGCGGAACTGGATACGAAGCTCCGTTGATCTAGTCTCGCCGTTTCTTCCTCGCCTATGCCGGAGACTTTAGTTCGAAATCGAAGCCAGAGTGGAGCAATGGCGAGGGGAGAAGATGGGTCGTCGCCATCTGTGCCCGTGGTCTCCTCGCCGTGAAGTCTCCGTGAAGATGAGATGAACACGATGAAGGTCTCATTTGGTTGTTGATCAATGATAGGTTAAGAAAAACTTGAATGAGTTAATCGATGTTAGATAATTAGGTTAAATGAGGTTCGATTAGAGATTAGGTATAGTGATTAGATTAGACTAAGTGTTTAACTTCTTTTTTTCACTATTTTTATAAGGTATTTTTTAAATGAGGTTAGATTAGAGATTAGATTTAGTGATTAGATTAGAGATTCGGTGTAGGGGCACCTGTAGGGAAGCAGAACGCCTTGGAGGAGAAGCGTCCCGTCCACATCACGATTGGCTGCAAATGATTGACATCCTCCACCAACTGCAGAGCTCTTTGAACCACTAGCGCACCCCTCTTAGATCCCAACAAGTCCCCCTCCCCCATAGGATCAAGCAGACAAACAATCTAATACAACTCGGGTAGAGCCCTGGTTGGTTACCCACATGCTTATTTTTTCTATGTATCGGCAATGACCTCGTTAGTGAAGACCGAGATGCATCAGGACCAGGGAGCTGGAATTACCCATGCTCAACCATGGCCCTTTTACTTTTCTGTATGTTCCATTTCCTATAGTTTAATAATATCCACGAGTCCTATGCTATAAAAAAACCCAGAAAATATGCTGGCACAGTGCATATGAAAAGACAGTCCACATCATCCATCCTAATACTCATCAGTTATCACTTATACAAGTGAATGGAACAACAATTCAAGCAGTGACGTGAAATTCCTTGAGGAGTTCTGCACCTTTAATGTTCACACTTAATCGGCTTCTCGAACTTCGTATATTCTTGAACCTAAGGCCTATATCTATGTCAGAACGGGACACCCATCTGTATTAATAATTGAACATATTATTTTGGTATCCTTTGACATGAAAATTGTGCACAATTGTGTATTAATTATATTATACGTCATTGCTATTTTGCTTTTCGTTCTTGACAATTCTTTGAGCCGCAGTCTGTTCTCTTGTTTTTCAAATTTTGACTGGTGAGCTTGTCAGGTCGGTCAAACCGGAAAGATCGTTGCGCCAGAACTGTATATGGCTTTCGGAGTTTCAGGAGCAATTCAACACTTGGCCGGCATGAGAGATTCCAAGGTTATTGTTGCTGTAAATAAAGATGCAGATGCACCGATATTCCAGGTGCCATCTAATACCCACCTATCTCTCTCTCTCTCTCTCTCTCTCTCTAATAGTAGTATCAAGCTAATAGAAACAAGTTCCATTCTCTTGTGAGTTGCTCTCATGGAATGAATATTACGCGTTCAGGTGGCTGATTATGGGCTTGTGGGTGACCTTTTTGAGGTGATACCGGAGTTGATAGAGAAGCTTCCTGAAAAGAAGTAGGCTTGCGCGTTACTACCCATGAAGTAATTTGGAGGGATGATATAGGTAACATTCATTTTCCAGAATGTTAAGGTATATGTTCCTTTCTTTGTATCCAAAATAAAGGTATCATTTTATAGCTCTAGAAAATCGAATTTGCATATATATCATATATATGTCCAAGGAGCTGGCTAAAGCATATATAGCAGTCTAGTTCAGATGAGAAGGGAATTTACATTTCCAATTATGTGGTGTTGTATGATTTTTACTCCATTTCAAAATAAATTTCCCATTTGACTAATTTTAAAAATTAAATGTTGGGGTTTGTGGACATTCTCGTCTTCATTACTCAAGTTATTATAACTTATTAATGGGATATTGTTGATAATATATGTTTGATCAACTAAATATTTATTTTCAAGAAGTCATTTCTTTAGAACATGTTATACTTATCTTAAGATGATGAAGTTTACTCCTTTTATAGGAGATGCTCGTTTAGACAATGCATACTAATACAATTTTTGAGGATTTTTTTAGTTCTGTTGTAAACAAGTAGATCATAAGATTCATAACCAACCGAGCGTCTGTACTGGTTTTATCTTCTGATGTATAAAGAGAAGAAATGGAGCTTTAGTATAGAGTAGAGAAGATAAGCTCGAGTATTCATATTGGTTTGTAAGTCTCTTTTGCGAGTGAAGTTCAAATGCTGCATGGGTCAACCGATATTAAGTCATGGTGGTGTCATTATTTGTTACAACATTCCTTTCTTGGACATCTCTTTTTACAAATATTATACGGGGCACAATCCGTTATAAATGATTCTTATGTTGTAAAATGATTCTTAAGTATTGATGTAATATAAGGATAAAAAAACTATAACAACTGATTTTGGGTTAAAATATTAGGTTCAGATGTGTTACAATTTTTTGATCCTTATGTTACATCAATACTTAAACCCAAAATTCGATGTTACAATTTCTTGATCTTTATGTCAGTTTTTTATTCATATTGTACTTTTATTTATATTTTACAATATAAAGATCCATTTACAACGGATTGTGTACCAATATTATATCGATTTTTGGGGAAATTAAGTTACCTAATGGTTTTGGTCAAACGCAAAGTTATGGTATTTTATTGGATAAAGTTTTGATCGAATTTTCGACATTTTTATCTTATTGTTCAATTCATGAAAGTATATAAATGATATGTGACCAATTTATAATGATATGACTAAAACTTATGATATCTTATTAGATACTTTTAAACTTTGTGTAACTAAAGGTACATGGTCAAATTTTTAAGATTAATAAAGGTAATTTCCCTCGAAGTTTAGAAGGAAACTTGTAATGATATAAAACAAACTTATAACAAATAACAAGGTGATGATGGTTGTGTTTTTAAGTTGTCTTGAAACCTTTTTAAGAGAATTGAATTGAACAAAACTTAAGTAAGGGAAAAATAGTGCAACGTACGATTTTTTTCTTTGATGACTGGCAGAGAAGGACATAGTTAAGCAAATTTCTCTGGTTTACTCCCTTCCAATAATGTTTGACGTATTTGAAGTTGTCTCGTTAAAAGTCTTATCAGGAAAATTCAGTGGAACAAATATGAACGAGGAAAAAAAAGTGCAACACACAAAACTTGCTCCCTCGAATTGTCACTCCCTTGATTATAGATAAAGTGATCTTCTACACTAACTTCCAAATCCTAGATATTGCTAAATTTTTTTTATAAGCAAGGGATTTATTTGATCTTTGAAATGGAGAACATTTATAAAGATGGATCCGACTTAAAAATCAAGGCTCGGAACAGAAAAAAACAAACCGTTACCAAGACACCAGTAAACAAGCACCAACATCTCATAAAACCACAATTAAACCACCCAACACCTTCACACGGGCCTCAATGCCCCTTACTTCAATCGAACCAGACTTCCCTTCACCATAATAACTATCAACGACTTAAAAACTAAAAGTGACCTGTTCCTCCCCGAAATCATCCCACAACGCCTCATCATGCAGCCGCCCATTGATTCTCGAGATTCCATAACAATAGCGTTGAATGCTGACCACCATAGTTGAGGCCGAGTCAATCCGAGATCTATATGCAACCTTATTTCGGTTTAGCCAAATGCTCCAAAGAGTGGCATAACCAACTACCACCCAACTTTTCCACTTCTCCATACTCAAAAGCCCTTCCACAGCAAACCATGCTTTTGACCTTCTACAATCCGAACATGACCCAATAGAACCAACAGCTCCGTCGCCTTTCCTTCATCCCGAGATCATATCGCTCTCCTTTAATCCACCTTCCGTTAACCCAAAAAGAGGCCACCCGTTTTTGTTTCCAAGTTGCTGCCGAGTATGCAAAGCAAAGAGCTCTATCCACCAACCACTTATCCTCCAAAAAACGAATCCTATCCCCATTACCAAGCTTCCAATGCGTACGCTCGTCAGTCGAAAAGGCAACCAAATGATCTACCACAAAAAAATTTCCCTTCCTATCTTATTGGAACAAGTCCCAATCCTTCATTTCCCACCCATAAATAGCACACACCCCCTTTTCCACAAGCTATCCTCCTCTTCCGCAAACCTCAACCACCATTTAGCCAAAAGACCCTGATTGACTTCTTCCAAACGCCTAATTCCCAGACCTCCTTCCGATCTCGGCTTGCACACCTGTTTTCAGTTTATTTTACTC